>JAUZSX010293654.1:0-13888 GCA_034780655.1 Idiosepius hallami
TATATATATATATAAACCACCCAGCAATTTTTGGCTCTGAATATTACACTAGCAAAAAACTGACAATCCCCAAAAAGCTCTTGACTTTTTCTCTAAGTTGATAGAGCAAGAGAGAGTGATTTGTAATTGGAAAAAAATATGAGTCTACAAATAATAATGTACAAAGCATTCACCATTAAATATTGAATTTCATTTGCTATTAATAATGATAGTAATAATAATAATAATAATAACTTAGTTTTTTATCTTTTTAAAAAATTTATAACTAAAGATATAATTTGTATAGGAGTTTCGCCAGTGTTATTTAGATTATGAGAAATAACTATTTTTATCTTGATTGTTATATGCACAACATTTGGGTTGATATACCCTTTGACCTTTCACTGGTATACTTGTCAATTCCAAAAGTAATCATTCTTATAAAACTATTTTATTCATTAACACATTTTTAAAATAACACAATTTGAAGCTAGCACCTATTCAATCCATAGCTGGAGAGAATAAATGAATTCATACCTTTCCCTGGAGTTTTAGCCAAGATGTGAATGTGACAGAAACTTTAGGATTAGAGCTAGTTCCATAGTTTAAGGATTTATCTATTACACAATGGTTTCCCCACAAAGAACTTGGTACCACATGACCATTTATTGGTGCTATCATTAAATACCATTTTGTAAATATTTGTGACTACCAACGTTGATATATTTTCTTGTTTTGGGTTTTTAATTTTTAAGAGTATTTTACTGGACTTCCTTTCTCTTAAAAAATGAACTCTTTGTTTTTTTAAATATAAGTCTTAGCCAGAGCCTGTTGAAAGGCTAGAGTCTACAGTTGTACCTGCCGTTAGTATTACTACTTTGGTTAGCTTTGTCCCAAAATCTTACCAATTATCATATTTACTTGGTAGAGCACCAAACCAAGTTTGGCACAAGGCCATTTTTACGTGCTCTATATACCTGGGCTTTTTTTAATTCAGTGTTACTCTTCACCTAGATGAGCTGCTCTCCCGAGTTAACAAGCCCATCTGCCCAAGCCAGCTAAAGTGAAAGCAATAATTTTAACTGGGATTTGAACTCGCATAATACGATTCTAGAGCCCGAGCTTTTACCAATGCTCCACCATCGCTGCCCAAATCTTACCAATTAAATTTCAGTCTTTTTTTATTCACTGTGACAATATTCACTGCCACAATAATGATTTTATTAGAGATTGGGTTATTGTTATATATTTCCACAAATGTGTTTTGTCTACACTTGGGAAAATATAGTATGAATTCTAGGGAAATATTGGTATTTGTTTGTCTATTTTTATTCATCCATCTTGAGTATAGGCCACAATGAAAAATGTAGTAAGATATAGACTTTTAGGCTGACAGTCCATTATATATTTAATTTAGAGTGTTATACAACACATCCATCTCAGACCAGTGCCATATTGAAATTTGATACTAAAGTTCTATCTTATAGAGTGTAATGTAATATAATCATTCTACTTGGTTTGTTACATTTGTGTTTTACAACATAACCTTCTTAGGTCATTTTATGTTGAGAACAATCATTTTTGATAAACAGTTTTTGTTTGCATATATTTTTTTTTTAATAACACAATGTGCTCTATTTAACTAATAGCTAGAGGAAATGCATTGGGGTTCATAACTTTCCCAAGGGTACAAGTTCAATTATGAATGCAAATAGAACAACTAGGATTCAAACTCGCAAATTATAATTCCAAAGTCTACTAGGCTAGATGGACAGGTCCCCTACTCTACCTGCTGCTTTTCATAATTAAAATTCTTTACTTCAGTGTTTGTTTTTTGTTTTCTTTTAATTGAAATACTTTCTTAGTTTGAGTTTTTATCCGGGTAAGATTGGTGTTACTAGTTAAAGTTAAGAGTTAATGTTAGGTTGGTTCACTATCTAAATTTTTGTGTGGGGTGGGTTACTAAAAAATTTAAGAGAAGGCAAGTATTATATTATACGCTATATAATATATAATACATATGCATACAAGACTGAAAGAACTAATACAAACACAAGTAGTCTTCTTCAATATTCTATATTTACAGCTGTGTTGTTGACTCTATCTTTCCTCCTCATTTTCAGTCACAGTTAGACAGGCAAATTTCAGCTGTATGGATAGACTATTACTTGTAGGTCGTCTGTCAAAGTTGTCACTGTGCTGTTGTTAGTGCGTGTGTTTCACTTTAGCAGTGCAACTGTTTCTCCCTCTCCTCTTCTCTTTTCTGCTTTATTATTCACATTCTAATCTGTCTTGACATCAGCCCCAATCTTTTTGAAATCCGACTACACTCTGGTATCTGAAGTATGGACCCGATGACGCAACAGGCGCCATAGCCTATTGTCTATTGACTCGAGCTTGTGCTGGTTCAATTCCAGCCAGCTCGCATGTTGTTACACAAGGGCACATAAGCAAGTTTAATTGTTTTTTAATGACACATGAGTCACTATTCAAATTTTATTTATTAATTGACAGGATTGGTGACCAAGAAAAAAATAATTTGAAGAAACCCAACCCACTTTTCAAAGGTTCTGTTTGTCACATAGAATGATGTTTTCTCTTTCTTTGATTTTATAACCAGCATCAAGAGCCAGGGTTGTGCAGACCCCGCAATTGCAAGGGGGGTGCACAAGCTCCCTAGGGGCCACAAAGGTTTTGTAATGCAAAAGAATTACCAAAATAATTGATTAAATAGAAAACCTTTATCACACTTGAAATATACATCTATCACTCCATCTCTCTTTCTGCCTATCTCTCTCTATGTATATGTAGACGAAAGCTTCGATATGTTGAGGGGGTTCAACTTGCTTTTTTAGTGTAAAGGGGCCGCAAGGTGCATTTTGTGTCGGGTCCGCTAAGTAGCTAAGCACTGCACTGTCAAGAACCATCAAAACCAATGGAATCATTCTTATCTTAAAGTAATTCATTTGTGTTTATAAAGGAGGAAAAGACCAAAGTTTTGGATGTTTTTTTAAACTTGTTTTACTTAAATGGAAAATTTTTTTTTTATTAGAATAATGATGTCATCACAAGGGTTTTGTTGTGTGTCAAATTTTTAAAAAGAATTATTTTGGAAAAGATATTTGTTTGTCATTAACATAAGATTAACTAAGCAAACATGATTAAACCAGTTGCAGGTTACTATTATAACTCTAGATGTTTACTTTTAGTGGCAGTACAAAATGCTCATCTTTAAGATTACATTCAGGATATTTAAAAATTACCAGCACGCTTGTGTCAAATTCAATTTGCTTTGTAACACCCTTCTTGACAAAAAGACAAGATGACTTTTAAATACATGGATGACACTTTCATATAAGTGATTTTATTTGCTGTTGTATTTGTGAAGCCAGGCAAAGGTTGCATGAGTTACAAATTATAAAATGGTGAACTGGGAGCTTAAACTCACTTGTGAATAAAATTAAAAAATGTGCATTTGAAGATGACGAGATTATTTATCTATTCATTAATATCAGGGAGAGGTCCACTCAGCTTAGTGGGTAGGCAGTTGTTTTTGGAATTGTAATATGTGAGTTCGAATCCAAGTTATTGCTACTCTGAAATTGACAAACCCATATCATAAATTTGTTGATATTAACTGCAAAGGCTTCATAAACATTCAACAGGCACCGGTAAATGTTGATTGATTCAATTCTTTCTGCATGAAGGCATTCAAGAATGAATCATTGGTTCTGACACACATCCATGTTTTCTTAAAGTCACATACTGTCAATTAGTGTTCAGTATTTGCAAATGAGCGGTGAAACTTTCAGGTCATGAAAGTATTAGTTCAGTCATCATGACAATACAATATATAATTCCCTCTCATTTTAGGGGAAGAAAAAGTAGGAGGCATTAATTTTGAAATAGCCTTCATAATGTACAATATTGCTGTATATTTGCATCCTTGGCAGCTGATATATATGATGTATATAAGTTATTGCACAAAGATCACAATTAAGCATATAATGAGATATGAAAACTACTACCACACAACACTAAAATAAGTTTATTAATTAAAAACTATACTAATTCTTACTGGTTTTGACCCCAATTCATCAGAGAATTTTACTCGGGTTTATACGTAAAGTCTATTAAAATTTCTTTTTATTGATTGATTTAACCAGCATATCGACTCCCATTAGGTCATTCAATGCTGACAACTGTTTTGAAATACTCTACCTAGTTTGCTTGTTTTACAGATTTTGCTTGTTTATATATTTTTTTAATTAGTTATTTTGATTATTAACTTTTATATTTTTAGGTATAGTCCAGTCTCTCTCAAAAGTGAGAGAATGTTGTTTGTGCAGTTTTTAAATATGTCTTTCATATTGTTGGTTTTCTAAATTTCGTAAATTCATTCGTAATAGTAAAAAACTTTAATGGGGAAAATAATTAAAGTACTAGAGTTTAATTAAAAATACACTTAGCAGGTATTATTTCTGTTTGCAAAGAGAAGGCCAGTGCCATACTTAGCCATATAGTGGCCCCAACGCAGAATGCGCCTTGCGGCCCCTATACCTTAAAAAGGTAATTTGCATTCCCTCAAAATACGAGAGGCTAAACCAAAGACTATATAAATACCTATACAAATATATATAAATATATACATAGAGAGATAGAGAGACACAGAGAGATGGATTAATAAATGTATATTTCAACATAGAAGTGTCATAATGATTTTTTAGTTAATCCTAAAAATTAATTATCTTATTGCATTACAAAAGATCTGTGAAGCCAAGGAGTCTTGAGACCCCAGCTTTCAGCCCTCTTGCAATTGCGGGGTCTGCGAGGGTGCTAAGCACGGCCCTGGAGAAGGCTCACGAGATCGTACCTATATACGGGTATACGTATAGGTGTAGGTATTTATGTAATATATTAATGCAGGAAAATAGTTTCCGGCATTAAACGGCCAGTGATAGTATGTGTGTGTTACCGTTGGGTGTTAAATGGTTGCGTGTCAGTCACTGAAGTAAATGCTGAGTTAACATTTACACATATTGTCAACAAGATATATAAATAAGTGACAGAATAGAAGAAGACAGAGAGAGACATTTTTCCAGCTGAGAAGTGTAGTTGGGACTTTACTGTCAAAACAATGATAACCTGATGACCCATCAAAAAGAGCAACATTCAACAACTATGCAACTTTCTCTCTCAACAAAAAGTGCTGTTGGGTCTGTGTCTTTGTCGATATGTGCATTTTCCATAAAATAAAGACAAGAATATTTTCTTCTAACTCCTGGTGTTAGTTTTCTTTCTTAAATGGTCTCCCTTGTGATGAACACAACATGTAAAAGATGAAGGGTCCAACATTACGTTACATTTATGTGTATTGGCACCCAAGGGTGCATATATAGAGCATTACCTAATGTACTAAGTACTTATCCAAGGTCCTGAAAAATATAGAATAAGAAAAGTTTTAAGTGTTTTTGATAAAGTCTAATTCCAGTGGGCAATTCTTTTGGGTCTCCATAAAATTGTTTTAAAGTGCTTCTATTTAGAGTGGAGTGTATATTTATGTCACTTACTGGTTAATGGTTGTTTGTTTCCAAGGATAAAGAAGAAGAAGCTGAAGTTTATATGCCAAGTTCTAAAAGAATAACCTTAATCAGAAACCTATTGACACTAAGTAAATGTTGTGGAAGTCAGTGAATCATGAGTTTGCCATTTTTAGAGAATTAGTCGGATGCACCAATTTCAAGGTGGAGAGGCTATAAAAATGGCTATTGGCTAAATTTACTTTGGTACGTCTAGGTTTTTTGTATTTTTTTTTCTCTTTTTTTTTTCTCTGGTCATGGGGCTGGAATTATTTTGCCCGTGGATGGAAAGATGTTTTTCTCTGTGTACATCAACTGTTTTGCAATCTTCTAATTGTTTATGAGAAAGTCATCTTTAGACAGTAGATTACCAAATGGACATTTGTATTGTTATACATATGAGTTAAATCTTAGTCTATTCACATTCATGCTAATACCCTTTGACCTTTGGGAAAGATGTGAATTCCATTTTTTGTTGTTTTTCTTTCTTTTTTTTTTACAAACAAACCAACAATAAAAATCTGACTTGCCTCGAAAAAGACAAAACTTGATTGATTTTCATAATATTTCTGAAATATTATTTTCAATTTTGACAGTCATTTGTATATAAAAGCTTCTGTGTTGAAATACAAGTCAGTATTAGAGAATAAATCTCCATTCTGGTATTTTGCATACACATTCTTTATTCTATTTCTTACATATATATATATCTATCTATATATATATGACAACGAATAATTAGTTGATTCCATAGATCAATTGTTAAATACATTGTCAAACATAATTAGGCCATGTCTTCAATTCGGATAAGTTGCTCTCATGATTTTTAATAAGTATGATATAGATCTAAATGCAAATTTCAAATTTTTTATTGATATTGTTTAAAGATAAATATGGTTTATTCATTTATATATATACACACATACACAAACAAATATATACATCTATATATATTCATCTCCAAATTCTTCCTAGAATAAATGTTGACAATTTTTTTTTTGAATAACTAAGAATCATATCAAAAATGATTTAGTATACTGAAGGTTATCCAACTTTTTGGTAATTTTTCAGAATTCAAAATTCCTCTTTGTTTGTGTGTTGTATTTGTAGGTGTGTGTGCAGTGGCGTAGCAACAGTTTTTGCCGCCCGGGGTGGTCATTTAGATTTGTGCCCCCTTTGCCCACTGATAATCCGTTAATGTTCAAAATTACAAAAAGCCCTAAAAATATTTATTTTCACGGAACTACAATCAAGGATCAAATTATAATCAACTTAGAATAATTATTTTCATTGGACTGATGATACAGTTTAAAAAAATCTGTTTTAAAACAATATCATTATTACACACATAAAACAAATTAAAACCATAAATATAAATACTTATTTTAGTTATAGTTTCAGATTTTTTTTTTTTAGTTTTTTGATATTTTTTTTATATCTATTCTTAACCCCTCAAAATGCCGTGCCGCCCGGGGCAAACCGACCCCTCCACCCCTCTCTTGCTACACCACTGTGTATGTCTGTTTAAGCCTCTTGATTCTCCTAGGGACCATTTGGCCACAACAACGCTGTTTGCTGTCGTTACAGTTTCTGTAACTTTCTATTTTTACAGAATTAGGTTGTTGGCCCTATTCTAACCCCTAACCTAAAAACTCAATGTTATGCTAGGGTTATAGAGGGTGTTTTTATTGTGACACTATCACAAGATATCTGCCTATACAAAAACTAAGAGTGCATCTACCCAGTGGTTTAACCTTACCTCCAAATTCTAACCTGGGTATTTCCTGCAAGATACGGTGCCTGGTATACTTTAATTGTCACCCATCTATCTACTGGCTTGGCTTTGCTTAAATTTGTTAATCTGATGGAAACTGGTCTCTTCAACATGACTTTGTGTGCCTGTTATAATCCATTTTTTTTTTATCTTTTAATTTCTACAGCCTGGAAATTTTGTCACTGACTTGCTAAGGTGTTGTAACCATTCACCCTTGTATTACCCCTTCACCTCATAAGAGATATGATAAATAGTTTCTATCTTTGCAAGTGTTATTTCTTCTAAGTCTATGAGACTTGGTTGTTACTAAAAGACTCTGTCATTGTATTGTTGCTGTGAAAGAAAAATCAAAACTGACTCTAGACCTCTGTGTGACATTGTATTTAGATTCCAATCATATTGATCCAGTTCTTTAGAAAATAAACCAGCCACACCAATGGCCAATTTTCTCGGCACCACTTGATATATCCTACTGGTCAAGTAGTTATCACTTCACTGACCACTCTCTATCATTCTCTCTCACTTTCTCTCTCTCTCTCTATCGGCTTTTCTCATCTCTCAGAATTCTTCTTTCTTTTTCTCATGTTTTACTTCTTCATTTTCATCAATGTGTGTATGTTTCTCCCTTCATTTTTACTGACCTATATTGTCTATATGAGAAAATGAGATGTAGATTTTTTTGCTTGTGTAGTCTCACAGTTCTAAATTGTCTATATAAAAATTGTTCTGAGTTGTCCATCAATAAATATAATCTACTGTACCACTAGAACGTAACACTACCTAGTTAAATATTTTCAATGTTTCATTCTCAAATTTTCTCTAAAGGCTTGATATGTCGTTAAGCCCAACCAATCAATCAAATTGTTTAGAAGCAACAGAATATGTATAGTTCTGAAGTACATTTTCTCCCCTATTTTCACTGTACTGAATTGTCGAAATGTCTGTTCTGAATTGTTATTCCAATTGTAATATCACCTATTTTTAATTTTAATCTTTTAAAGATGGGAGTGGTACCATTAAATCAAGCAAACTTTTGACTCCAGAATTTATTTTTCTACCTAACACTAACATTCTCAATGCATCCAGAGTGTGCTTTGTCATTTGTGTTTATATCACCAGTCTAAAGTCAACAAACCCATCTCCTAATTATGCTGAGATCAAACTGCGTTTTCTTTGTAAATATTCAACAAGTGAATGTGAATGGTGATTGGTTTAATCTTCTTAGAGTGGAGGAATTTAATGATATATCTCTGCTCTGACGGTTGTCAATGATAGGGTTGCTTTCTTAAAGTCTCATACCATCAATATCTACAACCGAATGATGAAACTTTCAGGTCATGAATGCATAAGTTCAGTCATTATAGCAATGTAATTTGAAATCCCCTCTAGTTCATTTGTGTGGAATATAAAGTAGGAGGCATTTCTTTTGGAATGACCTTGTTATATGAATCCTATTTGGGGCCTCTGTAACTATAAAAGTATTTTTTATTTTATTTACAAATACTGAATGGGAATTGGTTAATAAGACTTTCAGATATTTAGAAATGTCACAGCTCTCAAATTTTCTGGAATAAAAGCCAAAAAGGAACAGCTAAATATAAAAAACTCTTCTTGAGTTATTTGGACAGTTTGGTGTGACTGTGACACACCCAAACATTGAGTTGAAGAAAGTTACAATTGCATTTGAAATTCATATTATATATATATTTTTTGAATTCCTGAAGATTTTTATCAACTACAACTAATAATGCTATTTCTTCTTTACTAAAATGATAAAAAAAAATAATTTACCTTATTTTAAAAGAAATGTACTTCTGTTTTTTTAACATTAGGTAAATTTTATTTGATATGAATACTGTTCTTTTATAAAATAAGTCTTACACTTGTTTTTTACATATTTTTAGAAATGAAAAATCTTGTTTGTTTTTTTATCAGACTTACTTTACTTACTCATATAATTATTTTTAAATCTAAATTTTATCATATTTTTTTATTTGAGAGCAGTAGTTAAGACAACAGACTCTTTTCAAAGACCTAATGGACAAAAAATAGTAATAATAATAATAATAAATGTGCCCTGAAGAAGGTAAAATCCATAATGCGTTAGCACTAAATATATTCTAGTTTTTTGTTCTTTATAATTAATTTTCCAATCATATATATATATATATATATATATATATACACTATTTTGATGAAGCTCATACATTTAAATCAACGTGAGAGTCCATAATATATATGTGTATGTGTGTCTATATTTTTGTAACAAGGCAAAATAAAAAAAGAAGTTAAAAAATTGTTTTAAATATTTTTCCTGCAAATCCCAGGAAATTTAATAATTAAGTTTTGAAAATTTACTGGATTGTATCAATTGATGAACAATGGATGAGTGATGGGCAGGGGGATGGCATAGGCAAAAGAAGAAGTGTTTATTATTGTTGTTGGCATTTTTAAAACTTTTTTTTTTTATTTAACTGGTTTTCTAATGGATTTGAAGACTTTATTAAAACTTTTCTGAATGGATGAAAGTTATTGACGTTGAATACAAGTTGGAGTGTATACCAAAAAAAAAGTTTAAAAGAAAAACCCATTTTTTTGTTTGCTGTTTTCTTCCTTTTTAGTGCATCTAGCCATTTGCTAATTTAATTATGGAATCTTATTGAGAACCCAACTGTGTTGAAAATATCTTCCATGCAAATTGAAGTACTCTCTGTAAAAGTTAGTTCCTGGCTAGCATATGCATGCTAATGCATTTAAATTCATTTGTGCATTGCATTCTGTACATGCAGGAATATCAGCGCTATCGTAGACTAAGCCTTGGGAAAATTTTACTAAAATATCAACTGCACTATTAAGCTCATATGTGGGATTTGCATAAAGTAATAAAAAGATTGGTTCAATATAAGAATTAGTATTGAATCCAAAGTCAATAACTCAGTTCTGTTCACTGTTGATGTATTCCTTCTAGCTACGGATTAAACAAGATAATTAGTGTGCTTCTAACTACATGTTATCCAGAAAAAGACATTCATCAAAAATGATTGTTATCGGCATTAAATGACCAAAAAATTTGATCTGTCATGAAAATTTAAATCCAAACCAAATGAAAAAAACAATTTATCAAAAAATATTTATTCTCTGCATTAAATGACCAAAAAGGCTGATGTGTTGTTAAACAAAACAAATCTTAATCCTAAAAAGATGAAATTTCACTAACAAAAAAATTAAAGTAGGAAACAAGTTTTTTTTAACTTGGAAAGACATGGAAATGAAAGTTTACCTGTTTGTGGTATGACACTTTTGGCACAATTGATTTTTGTCAATATATTTCTTATCAATAACACCAAATTTATTATTTAATTCATACCTTTCTCAAGGTATCAAAAGGAAAGAATGTAGGAAATTCAATTTAGAACTGACAATACAAAAATATAGACATTGGTGAAGAAGAAAATTATGTTAATGTGTCTGTGTCACTTGATCCCAAGAACATTCATATTTGATAAAATGGATTATATGTATCCTTAGCAAAGTTGGAGCATTGGTAAAATCTCAGGCTCTGGAATCGTATTACGCGAGTTCAAATCCCAGTAAAAACCATTGCATTCACCTTTAGCTGTCTCGGGCAGATGGGGCTTGTTAACTTGGGAGAGCAGCTCATCTAGGTGAAGGGTAACGCCAATTGTAAAAAGCCTGGATAAGAGATGTAAAAATGACTTTGTGCCAAACTTGGGTTAGTGCTCACCAAGTAAATATAATATGTATCCTCAGCAAGAATCAAGGAGGATTTCAGTTGAAACCAATTTACTAGGGAGCTGTTTGTCAAAAATTTGGAACAATTGCTTTATCTATGATATTAAGTAGTGAACATACAATACTGTAAGTTTATGATTGGACCAACTCTGATATCTAAGCATTTAATTGTAATAGCCAATATTTATATTTTTAGAACTGACTAACTTAAAATACTTGCACTCTTGAATCATATTACACAAGTTCAAATCCCAGAGAAAACTATTGTATTTGCTTCCAGATATCTTAGGCAGATGGGGTTTGTTAATTCACGAGAATAACTCATCTAAGTAAAGGTAATGTTGATTAAAAAAAAACCTGGGATCTAAGGAGGACATAAAAATAGCTTTGTGTTTGACTTGGGTTGGTACTTGCCCAAGTAAATGTAAATATAAACATTTACTGACTATCTTAAACATCTTGTGGATGAAGTAAAAAAAAACAGTGAAATATGCCCTAACCAAGGTGTAACCAAAATGTTATAGTGTCAGCATTATATATGTCCATGTTTTTTTTTTCTTAAATTAATTCTATTTTTGTTTTAAATTCATGTTCTTTTTGTTCAAACACAGTTTTTTTGAATGACACAATGTGCACTGTTTAACCCATAGCTGGAGGAAATTTGGGGATTCATGCCTTTCCCAAGAGTCTCAACCTTTTGATATAATTATAATATGAAATAGTGTATCTTAGAAGAAAGAGTCTACTTTTTCTTATACTTTTACTTTATCAAATCTCATTGCCCTTAACATTACTTTGCTCTGAAAATCTTTGAATGCTGTCAATGCTTACGTTATATAATTGAACTTTGGGCATTATTTTTCATAAGTCCAATGATTTATCTCCTCTTATCTCTACTCTGCCATGGACCAATCTATACCAGGAAATCAATAATTGATATTGATTATAGATTATTATTATTATTATTATTGAAAATTGATTTCTCTGTGCACAATACTCAATTATACAATTTTCATAGTTCCAACAAGTTCATATGTTTTAGTCTTTTTGTAGACTAGAAGAATCACCAAGCTTTGCTTATTGTTGCTTTGATACTCCTTTTGTACTTATTTTGGTTGGTGTTTTTTGTAATTCCAAGTGTTTTTTTTCTAAGAAAACTGCCATAATTCTTTTTAAAGCAGAAAATCTCTTAGAAAACTGCTCTCATATCAACACCCCAATGACCAATGTAGCCCAAATATACCAGATGCTACCAAGCAGCAACAATCCAATTTTTTTAGTTTGACCCCTTTAGCAGCTATTTTTCTAGCTTAAAACTGAATCAAATTTGTTCCACAAGTCTTAATACTCTATATAAGAAATTTCAAGGCTCTAGACCCAGAATTAGCAGGTTAGTTTGGTAGAGATTGTTCCTCAGACAGACAGACTAATACACAATGTCACTTTTATAGATAATATAGATGAGATTTTACTCATACGACTGTGAATGTAATTGGGTGGTTTGCAACTAGAGCATTGTTACTTGTTAAAGTGCATGCTGTGAAACTTGTAGTATATTTATATAAACTCTTGGGAAATTTTACATTCTTTTTGGCTATGAGACTGGAAAACAGAAGTAAAATGAAACAGCACTGAACAGGCTCTTTGTTAACAAATATACTATGTATAAAAGAAGAGTTTAAAGGCCTAAAAGTGGTTCAAACCTAGAAGTATTTTTGAGGAAGGAAGTTTGTTTTTTTTTTCATCTAAGAATTGGTTTTCTTTACTTACAAGTTATTTAGCATGATATGATATATAGCCTAACTTATAGAGTCTTCCCAAGTCCACAAAGGTGGGGAATTGGTAAAAGATGGGACTTTGAAATCATATTATATGAATTCAAATCCCAGTCAAAAACATTAGGGGGAGTCTACTCAGAGCAGTGGATAGGCAGTCAGACTTCAGAATTGTAATACACTAGTCTGAATCCCAGTTGTTTCATTTACATTCAAATTTAGACTAATACCTTTGGGAAAGGTATGAATCCCCACTTCCCCCCAGATATGGTTTAAATAGTGCTCATTGTGTTATTTAAAAAAAACTCTGCACAAAAAAATGTCTTTCAAAAATGAAAAATGTCAATCTATATTAGGGATTTTTTTAGTTATTTTACAAGCAGTCAGGATTGAACCTTGAACCTTCAGTTAATCTTATTTAGCACTTGCATAAATCAACTACTAGGGTCATAGCAGTATGCATCTTGGGAGACATTAGTCAAGTATTTTGAAGATAACACTGAAGATGAAGTCGAAATAACTTGATTGAATGTAATAATCAAGAGTCATGTCATAAATTAAGACAATTGAAATAATGAAGATGACAGTGAAATTCTGAATAACTTGAATAAAGATAATCAAGACTTCATCAATTCAATCAATCAAAAATAATATCATTAGTATGATCTTCATAGTTGTTTATTATGCTGATATTGATGTATTTTACAAAGTTTATACCATATTAATGCAATATAAACTAACATTATTGTGAGTTTTAGCACATTTACTTTTCATATTTCATATATAACTAAAAATTTTTTTTTAGTACAAATTATCCTACAGCATTTTTCTATAAAAGAAGTTAAGATATATTAGGTCAAATGAATAAGGAAATTACCCTGTATGGTATCTGTTGTGGCCTTATTCTTAAGGGGTTCACAATATCAAAGAGGAGACGCTTGGAAGTCATGCCAACTGTTAGGCTGGCATGTGATCTCTAGCCAATAGTCCAAAATGGCCGCTCTCACTAGAGATGGGAGAGTTCATGT
>JAUZSX010293663.1:0-13888 GCA_034780655.1 Idiosepius hallami
TCCGCCGTTGAGGTCTTGCGCTATTTAACCCATAGCTGGAGGGAAGATTGGGCTTCATACCTTTCCCAAGGGTATTATTCGACATGTTAACGTAGACGGAACAGCTTGGATTCGAACCCGCATAGCACGGTTTCGAAGTCCGATTGTCTATCCACTGAGCCACGTCAACTGCACACATAATAATAAAAAGCCACGTCGACTGCCCAATAATAATAAAAATAATAACTCAGAAGAGAGTTGTTGCCACTCTGTTTCACCAAAACAAAACACTGAGTGCTGGGTGCGGAAACACCTGGTGATTGGTGGTATGTCCCATAATAATATTAAAATAAAAATAGAAAATATTGGTATCAAATTTATTTCGGACTTTTGTCGTCATCTTGGTAGTTTATGGTGTTTTCTTCACAACGTTTTGGCCAATTTCACTTCGAGCCGCCTTCAGGTGATTAACTGCGACCTCGGATAAAAATGCAGAGTCTTGTAACTTGTAACCGTATCTTAGTAATCAATGCCTTCCATAGTTGTTGTTTACTTGGTCAAAAATGTTGTTCATAGACATCTACTACTATGATGAGGACAAAATAATTTGATAACCCAGATTGTGAAGCCACATCTCCAAACATATAAATGATATTACAAAAATAAAGAAATAAACATGACTGAAGACAAACTAGGAGAAGGACTTGCAGTCACTGACAACAAGGTAGCCTGATATGCTGGAGTGCAAGAGAGGACTTATTGTCACTCTGCCTTCAGTAATCAACACCAAGCGTTTGCAGCGTAGGGAAATCATGTTGACGGTGGGTGTGCGAAATAGACGCAGAGTGATATGTTGCACCATATAGTCTTTGACTAGAAATCTGTGAAGTGTGTTTCTTAAAGAAACTTGTTGTCACTTTGAATTCAGCAAAAAATACTGGTTGCTTAGTGTGCAAGCGCTCACTGATATTTGCTGTGAGATTCCTAAATAATAATAAAAGAATAAATTGAGTTTTACCATAAATTAACCTTTTTAAATCATTTAATCCCAATAACAATTTTTTTTGGAATAAACATTTTTTGTTCACACGTAGTTTAAAAAAAAAGAAAAAAAAAACACAGAAAGCACTATTTAACCCATAGCTGGAGGGAATGTTTGGATTCATACCTTTCCCAATAAAAATCCAAATTTGAACGTAAACGAAACAACTGGGAATCAAAGTCACGAACTATAAATTCCAAATCTGACAGCCTACCCACTAAGTGGACCTCTCCTAAAAGAAAAGTTTAAAAAAAGCCGAGTGACGCCATATGTGACGTCATGCAGCGTAATTCTCCAATTTATACGGACAGCACCAAAATTGATGGATGATCAGATGAAGTTTCATTGAATAATGAATAAGAAATAAAGTGATTTACATAAATTTGCTTTTAATTTAATTATAGACAGATTTTTTTAGGAGAACAGTTAAAATGAGAAGCAAAAAGATTTTCTTTTTATAAGGCGGGAAAAGATGAGTGAAAATGAATTCGTAATTCTGCAAATTTGCTTTTGCGCTCTGTCTTCGACCATATTTGTCATTTGAGAATTCTTGAGATTTATAGATTTTGACAGAAATGGTTACGGAAGTCTTCAGAATTTAAGCAGCAGACAAGATGCCCGACTGAAAATACAAGATTTTTGCCATGTAAATTAATTATATTTCATGAATTTATAACGAATATAAAAGCCAAACAATAAATAAAATAAAATAAAAGCAGTCGTTTATCTTGGAAAAAAAAAAGAAAGCTACATCGATTAACTTAAAAAAAGACTTAAAACAACATGAAAATGAAACAGACCAATATAAAAACAGTAAAAACCGAATACAAACAAATATTAAAAACAACAAGAGAAAAAAATGTCCGTCTATTCTTTGCTGTGTGTATAAGCGTGTCTGTTTCTGTGTTAGTTTATGTCTGTATGTGTGAGTTAGTTTGTCTCTTTCTTCCCTGTTTGATTTTGTGTATATGTTTGTGTCTGTCTGTATATGTGTGTCTGTGTTAGTGTGTCTGTTTTATATCTGTCTGATTGTGTGTGTATATTTGTTTCTGTCTATGTGTATATGTTGTTCTCTTTGTTTCCAGACATTTAATGCCGGAACGTGGAAATACCCAGTTTAGTGTCTGAGGCCACGGTTAAACCAATAGGATACACACACACTTAGGCTTTGTTAAGACAGATATCTAATGGAGGTTAAGCAACGCCAAGACTGGTCAGTACTGAGATGGGTGGTAACTTAGGGATACCAAGTACCGTACTTTGCACTCGGACGTGGAAATACCAAGGTTAGTATTTGTTGTGTCCCTAAATATGGGTTCACAATCATTAAGGTAGAGAGTTCAAATATCATACGAGCTCCGTATGCATTATCTCTGCCCCATATGCCAAAACGACCGGCTTACATACAGCCGGGTGAGTTCATATTGTGTCATAAACAGTGATGTTAACAACCCCAGAACAGTATCTGAGCCCATGGTTAAACTTCTGAGATATATGCACCCTGAGCCTTGTTTAGACAGACATCTAGGAGAAGGATAAACTCTGAAGTAAAAATCTGAGATCTGTTGTTCATGTAGTCCATGGTAAACCCTTGCACCGATTGTGTGTTATTAACAGTTGCAGATGTGTGGATGGTGTAGCTCAAGCCTTCACCACTATAAACCAATCTCTATGTAGTAGTCTGGCGGACATACTTGGTTTGATGTCATTGATAGGTCGGAATCGAGTTCGCAATCCTTTTTCTTTTTACCGCGTAAGAAAAAAATAGTCACTCAATGGCGGACATGATTAATTAAAAGCTATAAAAATTATTAACGTTCTAAAGTTCCCATAATTCCGCACTTTTTAATGCTGCTTCTTCAATGAACGAAACGGGAAAACAACGCCATGGATTTTGATTACTTTTAAGGACTCCAGAAATATCCCCAAAGTTTTTTTCTTTTCTCCTTTAATTGATTTATTTGTTTATTTGTTTTAAAACATAATAAGAAAAATAAACAAAATAAAAAATACACAAAATAAAACAAATAAATGTTAACTGTGCAATTTTAGTAGATATCATTTATTTGACATTATTGTTTTCTATTTTCTTTATTTATTGTAGAATTTTTCTTTATTGTCAACTTAGTTTTATTAGCGTCTAAAAGTCTCTCTTTTGGGAGACTGTCATTATTATTTGCTTTGTTTTGGGGCTTTATTTCTCTCCGATACCCTGTCCGTCTTTTGGTATATATTTTGTGTGGGGTAATTCTGTTTTTGTTTTGTTTTGTTTGCTTTTTTCGTTCGTGTTTGACTATTTCGGTTACATCGTCAGTGAGAATAACGAAGATTCTTTTTTCAAAGAGAGAAAATAGAAATAATTTTAAAAACTCTAATTGCGAAGATATGTTTTGAGATGACGAGTTTGATGAAACAGGGAAAGGCTGGGTTGTCAGAAGCAATGAAGGAAAAGGAAAGGGTAAACAAAGAGTAAGAAAGAAAAAGAGAGAGCGAGAAAGAAAAAAAAAACAGAAAAAAAAATAACAAGAGAAAAAGCGAAGGAAAAAATAAGGAAAGAAAGAAAAAAGGAACAAAGGAAAAAAGAGAGAAATAGTGAAGGAAAGAACGAGATAAATTGATAAACAAATAAATGAGAGAAAGACAGAAATAAAAGAAAGGAAGGAAGAATGAAAGAAAGAAAAGAAAGAAAGAAAGAAAGAAAGAAAGGAAGAAAGGAAGGAGGAAAGAAAGAAAGGGAACAAGAAAGAGTAAAGGAAAACAAAATAGAAATAAAGTAAGTAATAACAAAAACAACAAAAATTCCCTAAAATACAGATTATCATTTTCCAAGACTTTTCTGCCATCGATCTGCAAGCTTTCAGGTCTGATGAAAGTACCATTCCCCCGGCTTCAAATCAAAGAATTCTTGACAACCTAATATTGTGTGTGTGCTTGTGTGTATTATACAAGACAGGGTATGTATATTGGATTCTCAAACTTTCAAAATAAGCAATATCAAATATATATTAAGTTGCTCCAAAAATTCGTAAATACTTTCAAATTTTAATCGCCGAGTAATAAACAAAAACAACCAAAATTATTCCTCAAAATAAAGACTATCATTTTCCAATACTTTCTGCCATTGATCTGCGAGCTTTTTGATCTGGTGAAGTACCATTGAGCCTGCTTCGAACCATAGAACTCTTGACACAATTTTTTCGAACCTTTATATAAAAAAGCTGATATTCTCGAAAATGAAATGTTTCAGCCCTGGAATGTCCCTCTGACAAATAGATCCATTCAACCCGCACACAAGAAAGAAGAAATAATCAAAATATTGAACGGAGAGAATCATGTCGAAAAATAACAAATAACATTGTTGGACATCTAAACAAAAACACTTGAATTATTACTTTTATAATGACATTTTGAATCGTAAATCGTATTATGTTGGCAGTGGACATCAGTTGGATGTAGCTAAAATCCCGAATATTCAAATTACACATCATCTCTATCTGGCGTTCCTCTTGATTTGAAGATATGTTATAGCGTGTACTGTATCTATTCGCTAGAATAAAGGAAATCTGTTTGATTCATTTTCTATTATATCTACTTTTAGAAGTGGCTGCGCAGAAACCTTTCATGTCCCGCAACTCTTGCATGACTCATAGGGGCACCTTTCACTTGGACCGTTCACAACGTAACAATTATTTTACCCACACGCTTTTTTTAACTATTGGAAAGCTTATTACTACCAAAATACTTCCTTATTTCGATCTTCCTGTTGACCAATCACATAATAGTCCCTATTTCGAGAAATTCAAACCTTTGATCTGAATTTCCCATTATAAAAGGAGAAAACAAATACATAAACTTAATCTGAGTGAAAATAGAACTACAAAATTTTATCAAGAAAGAAGTTCTAGGTGGAAACATCGCTTGTTGAATTGTATTGGGTTAGGTGGATCTAATGTAGAAAAATAAGTTTGCGTCTCCCATAAATAAAGTTTTTCTTTAACTTGTTTCAGAACTTCTTGATTTACCCTTAATTTACCATTATGACAGTCATTTTCAATACAGACCCTACATAAATAAAGTCCCTATTTTGGTGACTTTTTTCAAAATATTAATTTTCTAAATCCATGAAAACAGTTATCGCTGTATTAATCCAATAGTCCGATGTTTAAATAATCAATACCTTTCCCACGGGTATTAGCAATAAAATGAATGTAAAAGATGCATTCAAGTTTGAAATCACATCTTACGGTTTTAAAATGGAATCACTTATTCGCTGCACCCTCAGGGATTTCCCTAAGATGTCCAATGTAATTCATAGGCGAGAAGAAACTAACGACAAGAATTTCTCCGTCTTTATAGCCGCCATTAGATTGTTTTTGGCGGGAATTCATTCTTTCATTAAAAAATCAATATAATTTTGATTATCAACTTTGCAACGTTCTCTATTAAATTAGCAACAAGCATATGGAATCACCTTAAAGCTACATTTCAGATGGAATTCTTGGGTTGGACTCAAAAAATGCCCGGATTTAGAGGAGGACGGAAAGGGAGGTTGAAAGTTGCCGGAAGACAAGAGAATTTCTATCAGTTTATCAAATCGGCTTAAAGACCACCATCGGCGGCAGTTGTGGTGGTGGTGGTGGTCGTAGTGGTGGTAGCCGTGGACGTAATTGCTATGAAGATGATGACGGACGATCCCTACCCAGTGTGTTTTTCACCGGCCACCATTTTAGCTTCTTGCCAATTTTTCGCGCGTTTCTTTAATTTCATGTTCATCCATTAATTCCACTGAAATGAACATAGTCGTATTTGGCAGGAAATGATGACAAATCGCTTTTGCTTTCATTCCTGCTTTTTCTTCTTCTTTTTCTTCTTCTTTTTCTTCTTCTTTATTTTTTTTCTTTTTCCTATTTTCAGTCTTTTTTGTTCTTTCTTTTTTTTTTAATTCTTTTTTTTTAATTCTTTTTCTTTCGTTCTTTCTTTCATTTTTTCTTTTTTTCTTTCTTTCTTTAATTTTTATCCCATTCTTACTTTTTTTCGTTGATTCTTTCCCTCCGTCTTTTTCTCTTTTTTCTTTCTTTCTTTCTTTTCTTTCCTTCTAACATGCTTATTTCTTAGCTTCTATTTTCCCTTCTTTTTTTATTTTTCTTTCCTTATTTTTTCGTCTTCCTTTCTTTGCTTCTTTCTTTCCATCTTTTTGCTGTTTTATTTCTTTCCTTCTTTCTTTCCTTCTTTTAGCTTCTTTCTTCCTTCTTTTCTTTCTTCCTTATTTTTCTTTCTTTCTTTCTTTCGTTCTTTTCTTAACTTTGTTCTTTTCTTATTTTTTCTGCAATTATTTCTCTATTTCTTTCTATAGATTTTTCTTTCTTTTTATCTTTCTTTCCTTCTTTCAATTTTCTTTATTTCTTTCTTTCCCTTTAATCATATATTATATCATCGTGATTATTCCTTTTCTTCATCCGCTTTCATTTCTTTCTTCTCCCATTATTGAATTCTTAGTGAATTTTTCTTCCTTTTCTTCTTTTTTATCTTTAGCCTTTGCTTTTTTCTTTTTCTTTCTTTTTTCATCTTCCCTTTTCTTATTCTTTCTTTCTTTTTTTATTTACTCTTTTTACAGTTATTATTATCTTCCTCTTCTTCCTCGTTTATTCCTCGTTAATGCCTTCTTTTATTCACTGTTTTCTTCTTCCCATTATTCGTTCCCTTCTTTTCCCCTCCTCTTCCTCCTACTTCTATCAATTATTTATTTCCTTCTTTTTCTTCTTCTTTTCTTTCTTAATGAATTTTTTCTATTTCTTTTCTTTTGTTTTTTCTTTTCTTTCTTTCACACTTCTTTCTCTTCTTCCCCTTCTTCTAATTTAATTTCTAAACTTATCAACCCTTATGTAAATTTACAATTATATCAATTCGATCAAAATAAAGTTGTTTCTCTTTAAAATTTCATTCACTTTTCTTTGATGCAATAAAAGATTCTCTTAAACTTCATCTGTGAATAGGAAACAAATTTATTGAATAATATCAATATTGTCCCTTCTTGCTTGGGTTTGGCAAGGAAGAAACTTTGTTTTGTGGTTCCTTTACTCGTTTTTCTTTTTTTGAAAAACAAAGATTCTTTTCTTTGTAGAAAAGCTTCCGTTTTTTTTAAGCTGAAAATTATTTTTTGTAAATGAATTTTATAGTAACACCCAAATGACAAACGTAGCCTCAAACACAGCGGACGATACTAACTCACAAAGATACAACTTTTCAAGTTTTACTCTTTTGCAGCAAGTTTTTCGCTCAAATTTATTCTTCGGGTCATAATCCCCTTTTTATACCAATTTTCAAGTCTCTAAACAAAAAAATTGGTGAAAGTGGTTTGTTCCTCAAACAAACATATATACAAGATAAATTCTTATGCACTTATAAGATAATATACTTTTTTTTCTAGAAACATCGACAGCATTGCTATTAATCAGCAATGTCTCTGATTTCGATAGTTTTAATTTGCTTTTTGGTTGTGTTTTACGGCATATCAAACTTGTTTGGATTATTAAATCCAGAGAACAATCCTTTTTGAGAGATTTTTTTTTTTGGTCAAAACGTACTTTTTTAAGCTATACACACATAACCGAACGTGGTGATTCATACCTTTCCTAAGGGTATTAGTCTAAATGTAAACGTAAAACAAAAACGACTTGGATTCAAACTCGCGGATTACGATTTCGAAGTTGGACTGCCCCGAGTGGACCTTCCCCCAAACTGTTTTATACCAGATTCAAGTCGCTTATTTTAAAAACCAAAAGAGATGGAAATAAAAATAATGTTAACCATCGACAGGTTGTGTTCTTTTATCTGATGCCACACTTGCCAAGAATGAATGCCGAAAAGCGCGGAAAAAACATTGTTACACAGATAGACAGGTCGTGAATTGATTCTTTTTTTTTTAAAGGAAAGACACAAGGATTTATCTACTTGGTCCAGCAGAAATACAAGTCAGACACAAGGCCAGTTATAACGAGCTTATTATATCGCTGGGGTTTATGTAATCAGTGTTTTTCTTCATCTAGATGAGTTAATCTTATTGAATTGACGTGTCTCATCAACCCGGGGTTTTGGAGTGAGTGTTATTCTTACACCTAGATGAGTTACTCTCCCGACAAAACGAGTCTCATCTACTAGAGAAAGCTGAATGTAATTGTTTTGACTGGGATTTGAACTCGTGTAATCCGAATCCAGAGTCAAAGCTTTTACTGTCACTGTTTTTTAAAGGAAAGACACAAGGATTTATCTACTTAGTCCAGCAGAAATACAAGTCAGACACAAGGCCAGTTATAACGAGCTCATTATATCGCTGGGATTTATGTAATCAGTGTTATTCTTACACCTAGATGAGTTACTCTCCCGACAAAACGAGTCTCATCTACTAGAGAAAGTAGAATGTAATTGTTTTGACTGGGATTTGAACTCCGAATCCAGAGTCCAAGCTTTTACTGTCACTGTCCCAAAAATACAAAGAAATAACGATTGTTATGACAAGGGGGCAAAAATAGTTTTTTAAAAACATCCTGAGTTGAGTTCTCTTTAACCAATGACACTAAATATTCTCTCCACAACAATATTTTGAAATTCTTTTGCAAATTACAACAAAATTAGAAAGAGAGTGTTAACTCGGGTGACAGGAGATTGCAATGTTTGGGGTAGCAGGGTAAGCGATGGGGGTCCTTTATTTGTCTGGAAGCTGTTTGAGTCCTTCTCAATGAAAATAGGTAAATAAAGCAGTAACACTGGCCTAAGTTGGCTAATTGAATTGCGAGTGGAATCCAATGAGGAGTTTAGAAAATAGATTGGTATAGAATCCTTGCGGTCAGGTCTGGCGGCCCAGATTCACGCGGAGGGAAGAAGGACATTCTTCTCGAATATCATCGCCAGAGTAATTACATTCTAATCAAATATGCTCCTTAAAGCGAAAAGGTTTGCCGAGTTGGCCTAAACGCCACCTATTGCCCTGCTTCACACACTCTCTCTCTCTCTATCTCTTTCTCTCGATCTCTCTCTCTTTCTCGATCTCTCTCTCGATCTCTCTCTATCACTGTCTCAATTTCTCTCTCGTCTCTTCTCTCTCTCTCTTTCTCTCTCAGTCTTTCTTCTCTTTTTTACCCTTTCTCTCTCACCTCTTTCCCTCCCTCTCTCCTTCCTTCTCTCCCTAACTATCTCTCCCTGTCTCTCTCTCGTCCTCTTTTTTCTTTCTCCTACTCACTTTTCTGTCATTCACTCGCACTTTAATTTCGTTACTATCTCTATTCTCTCTCTCCCCTCTCTCTCTCTCTCTCTCTCACACACACACACACACACATACACACACTCTTTTACCAGGTTTCTTTCTTTTTCTTCTATTTCCCTCTCTTTTACTCATTTTCCCGCACACATTGCAGGACAGGCAGATATATATATATATATATATTGAAATTTACCGTTCTAAAGCTCTGCACGTTTAATTTAAATCATAATTAAAATAAAAGGAAGGGTACATGTATCGTGTCCCAAAATGTAAAATATAGAATTAGGATCAAACAGAATACCATCCAGCCCTCAAGATAGACTTAGAGAAATAAAAAAAAAACACTTAGAATTACGATTAATAAATTTAAAAAAATATCCAAGCCTAATATTAGGACCCTTATAAAAAAAAATGGGGAAAAATTAAGTAGTCTTAAGTAGTCGATAAATTTTTGATCTGATGACTGCGCACCCGAAAAACTAACAGTCACCGAAAGCTGTTGTCTCTGTATTTTCGCTTCGCGTTCGATCCTGACTGAAGGGGGGCTTGTTGTTGTTTGCAGAGCCATCCTGACAAGCCGTGAACGGCGAAACAGGCCTATAGATGGATTGCAAAAATTATTATATATATATATATATAGTTTCTGAAGATGATGAAAGTTCTCATAAATTATTTTAATATTTGAGCCGAACATTAAAAACTCTTGGAAGGAAACAAAAAATAATCAAAATATAAATATTAAAAAGAACAATGTATTTCTCTTCAACTGGTCTGAAGAAGAAGAAGAAGAAGAAGAAGAAGAAGAAGAAGAAGAAAAAGATTAAGAAGAAGAAGAAGAAGGGAAAGAAGAAGAAGAAGAAGGGAAAGAAGAAGAAGAAGAGAAAGAAGAAGAAAAAGATAAAGAAGAAGAAAAAGAAGAAGTAAACAAGAAGACAAAGATAAAGAAGAAGAAGATGAAGAAGAAGAAGAAAAAAAAGAAGATTGGTTGATTGTTCGGTTTATTGGCTTATCAACAGCTGCGTGGTCATTTAGAAGAATTGGAAGAAGAAGGAGGAGGACGAAGAGGAGGAAAAGGAGAGAAACGCGAATGAAATTAAATAAAGAACAAGGCGTTTTATTATTACTTCAACTAAAATGCTGTAACATTAATCGGACGAAAAGAGGACTTTAATCAGGATTTGTTTGACAGGTCAAGAAAGGTGGTTGGTCGCACAATCCAAAATGCCTGCCGATGGGCTTTAATGACGAATGAAGTAGACGGCTTAAAGGGCCAATAATAGACAATCAACGACTTTGGACATCTTTTAGTTATAGTTTATTCCTTTTATATAAAGATCGTTTCTTTGGGCGAAAGAGTCGAAATGGTAATTTCTTTAGATTGGAACCGAGACGGCAATTTCAGGTTTTAATTTAGATATAGAAATGTATCAGTGAACACCTGTAATTGTTGGATGTGGACTCGGGCTATTGGAAAAAAAAAGGTGATGCCCTTCAATCACTGAACAGCTTTATATCATGAAAACAGGAACGAAAATACGATCAAGTCACGTTAGAAACACGAAGTTATTGTCAGATCCCCGGAGTTAAGCAACGTCGATCCTTTTCGATAGTTAGATGAGGGACCAGTCAGGAATACAAGGTACCCTTCCACTTTGGCAGGTCTGTTATTCTTAGAATGTACAGGAAGAGTCGCTAAGATCAAATCCGGGCAGTGAGTAGGCGGACTTCAGAATCATAATACGCGAGTTCGAATCCCAGCCGTTCCATTAGTGTCCATTATTCGACTAATACCCCTGGGAAAGTTATGAATCCTCTTATTCACTCCAACTATTGGTTAAAAAGTGCATACTGTGTTATTAAAAAAAATTACGAATAGACATAAAGAAAACGAACTTTTATCAAAAAATAACTCTTCTCGGCATTAAATGGCCTAAAAAAGTTGACATGTTGTAGAACAAATTTTTGTTAGAAAATGTTTCTCTTTTTTTTATTGAAAGGTTAGATTGTTGTGTTTGACGGCTTATCGCTTTCAAAGAGTATTATTGCAAAGGGTACGAAGGTAATATTGTTAATTGTCGTCTTTAAGATTTGTTTTTTGAAAGGTTAGTTGGTTGGTTATATTCAACAGCCTATCAACACCTAAAGAGCGTTATTGGAAACGGTACAAAGATTATTATTTTTAATTGTCTTTTTTACGATATACATTCTTCCCAATTTTTCTCCTTTTCTCCCGCTGTGTCTATGCAACTAAAATTAGTATAAAATTCAGTTTTGTCTTCAAGTTGCCTTATTACATGATGCCATCTTCAATTGACATTAATTCTTACCTGAAACAGTTTGGGTGTGGCTTATTGAGTGGAGGAGGGAGTATTTATGGTTGGGTGGTTTGAGCTTCACGGTCAAGTCGCTCGTTTCAAAGGGGAAACCTTTCCAAATAACCTTTTCGGTTGTCGATTGCTTTTTCTTCCTTTTCTAATCATGGCAATGTGGCCGAACGAAGCATCGCTAAATATTATCGGATTATGGAGAGACATTAATTATGGGGGAGGGATTCATATAATTGGATCTGAAGTTGCTATTAAAAGAAAAGAAAAAGAAAAAGAAAATATATGGGAGTGAGATAGAAAGAGAGGTAGAAAAGAAAGGGGGAGGTGTATATAGAGAGGGAAATAGAATAGACAGAAAGAGATGGATAGATTGATAGATGGATAAATAAATAAAAACTATATATAGTGAGGGTGGAGCATTGGTAAAAGCTTGGACTCTGAAATCGTATTACGCGAGTTCAAATACCAGTCAAAACCATTACATTCACCTTTAGCTGCCCAGGGCAGATGGAACTCGTTAACTAGGAAGAGCAACTCATCTAGGTGAATCTGAAATAAAGAAAAAAGAACAAAAGCAAAAAAGGAAAGAAGGAAGGGAGAATGAAAGAAAGATAGAAAGTAAGTTAGTAAAGAACGAAGGAATAATTGAAACTATAAAGAAAAAAAGAAAGAAAAAAAGAAAAATAAAGAAGAATAGAAGGCAAGAAGAAGAAAAAGAAAAATGCACGAAAGAAAGAAAAGGGCTTAGAAACCAAGAAGAAAAAAAAGGAAGGAGGGAAGGAACGAAGGGAGAGAGGAAGGAAGAAAGGAATAATCAAAGCTAAGAAAAAAAAATAACCCCCTACAAAAAATAAAGAAAGAATAAGAAAGAATAGAAGCTAAGAAGAAGGAGAAAAAGAGAAAAAATTTAAAAGTGAATTAATGAAGAGTTAACCACATGACTTGACAAATAATTTATTTCAAAGAATAAAGCCAACAATGCGTTAAAGAAACGAAAATACAAAATAAAATAAATATGAAAAATGCAGACATTCATTATTCAATTCAATACTGTTATAGCAGTAAATAAGCATATATACATATATATACATATATATATATATGTGTGTGTGTGTGTGTGTTATATAAACGTTGTATTTGCTGTATTGCAAAGTAGAGTGCTCGATACTTGTGACTTTTTATGTTTACAAATAGAGCGTTTAAACACTTGTCATCGTGTCCACTTTGTATTCCTTTCATTCCATTCATTAATAGAATACAACATTTTTATTAAAAACCTTTCTCTAGACCAACATTTGTTATCCACTGCTGCAGCTCTGCATACAAGTAAAACAGAATAATAATAATCCTTGTTTTTATCGTTTTCATAAGTCTTCATTTGATTTGAAAATGATATCAGTGATATTATTACATATCGGTGGTTACTGTAAAGAAATAAACCTTTTTTTATTGGTAAAAATTGTATTGTCTTAGTATTCTATGATAAAATTACTGTTTATTACATTGCTTAAATTTTTATGTACTCACAGTGCACAGTAACTTTTTGAAAACATGTCTTTTTTGGACGGAGTCAGAGAAACTTTTTTAATGTAAATTTTAGCCAAGAGCAAGCAACTCGTCAAAAAAAAACATACAAAGTTGTTACCCTTGCATTTTAGCTTTTAAAACGAATTTTCAGTTTTCTAGTAATACGTTGATCGTATCGACAAAAAACTTATTTCTGCAGTAAATCATTGCACAACGATTCGTAAACTTAGTAAGATTATAAATTGTGATAGAATAAATTCTAAGAATTCTTTTTAAGATAGCTTAGCTAACTAATAACAATAACTAATAACAAGATCATGAGTGCTATTAAATGTCTACGAATTAATTTTACTAGGGTTTTGGGAGAAAAGTCTTTATAGAGAAACTAGAATTATTACCCGGCTTTGCCCGGACGTCGGTAACTTGCCACTAAGGTAATTAAGGAAACCAATTATGTAGCAAACTTTCAGACTAACTTCATTTCTAAAGCTTTTTTAAAAATACTAAATACCTTTCTAAAGCTTTTTTTTACTAATTTAATTTTTAATGCTTTTCTCTACTAAAACCATTTCTAAAGCTTTTTTTTACTAATCTAATTTTTAATACTTTTCTCTACTAAAACCATTTCTAAAGCTTTTTTTACTAATTTCATTTTTAATGCTTTTCTCTACTAAACACATTTCTAAAGCTTTTTTTTACTAATTTAATTTTTAATGCTTTTCTCTACTAAAACCATTTCTAAAGCTTTTTTTTACT
>JAUZSX010293674.1:0-13887 GCA_034780655.1 Idiosepius hallami
TTACCTCGGGAAAAATCTGTTTTGCGTCCCTCGGGGACTTTTAGAGAGCTAGGGGTACCACGCACGCGCGGCTTGTTCTATTTAATTAATTTCTAATGCTTTTCTTTTCTAAGTTCATTTCTGATGTTTACTTAAATTAATTTCTAAAACTTTTTATGAAGTAGTTAAAGTAGCCTATTATATAGAAAGGCGGTTCTGTACAATATGCTAATTTTAGTGATCTGAATCATTTTTGTAAATATCTATTATTTCTTTTTCTGAAAAGCAGCAACGAATAAACAGGACTTTCAAAAAAAATTTATTTTTATTTTCTAAAAATCCACAGGATATAGGGTCTCAAAAAAACAAAAATCTGATTTTTATTATATAGATAATTCATTTCAAACTAAATTTTCCAAAACGAACTACCTTATTTTGTATTAGATAAGCTAAGGCCACTTTTTCAATCTAAAAATAAGTATTTTTTTTTCACATTACCTCCAAATAAGCCAAGACAGACAAATTGCGTTAACTACTTTCTTTTTCGCATTATTTTAAAAAGCTTTTTGTCAGTTCTGCTTTAGATTCATTTGTTTGTTTTATGTTTAACTGTATATAAACTTTTTTAGGTCATTTCAGTGCCTAGAACAAATACTTCTGATAACATTATTTTAAACAGAATTTTTGTTTTTTAATCCATAGCTGGAGGGAAGATGAGTATTCATACCTTTGCCAAGGGTATAAGTCAACAATGGATTCAAACTCACATACTATGATTCCTTCTGGGTCAAGTCGACTGCCCGCGTTACATTCATAAACTGCTCAAAAAGCTACTTTTTTGGTAAGTTTTTAATTACTTTATTTTTTTTTTAACTAATATACATTGAATATGCCCTTTACTTTTTATCTCCTTTGTTCACACTAAGAGATCAGTATGTTGACACACGCACATAGATCGTAAATAGATTTTTTTTAAGTAATGAAAACTTTTGAAATATAAAAAAAATCTATCAATATTCTTTTATTGATTCAGTTTTTCACATCTTACATAAAATTGTATTTGTTTCCTCACATATTTAATTTCCTTCTCCGATAATATCAGGACCTTTAGAGGTCTGAAATATTAATTACTAAAAAAAATCTTTTTCAAATTTTTTGGGGGACTTGTCACTAATTTTTTTTCAAAAACACTTCAAGTTTGAATTATTTTTTTCTTAAATTTCAAAAATGTTTCTCCATTATTTATTTTTAAATAAAACACGCTTCATCGTATCTTCTCCATGTTTTTTTTTTAAATCAAGCAACAATCTCTAACCAATGTTGTTTAAATGATTTATACAGTAAAGTCGCATTGGTGACACTGGTTCCTGTCAGATCACCAAAGTTAAGCAATGTCAAGGCTGGTCAGTAGTTAGATGAGTGACCCTTTAAAAATACAAGTGTTTGCAATTCAATTTCTTGTTTTCTTAAGCTCGATCTAGCTACATGCTTGTAAACCAGATGTAGAAACCAATCAAACACGATTTGACTTTTATATGTATATAGATTAGTTAAATCATTAACTTTTATTCTCATCAAAAGAAAAATAAATGCTATTTTTGGGGTTAAATTTTATTAGAATATATTTAATACAGCAACGGTGGAGCATTAGTAAAAGCTCAGGCCTCGGAATGGTTGTACGCAAATTCAAATCCCAGTCAAAACCATCATATCCACTTTAGCTCGGGCAGATAAGGCTCGTTAAATCTTGAGTGGAGAGCAAATCATCTAAGTTAAGGGTAACACTGAATTCAAAAACCCTAGGTATATAGAGCACGAAAGAATGGCCTTGTACCTAACTTGGTTTGGTGTGCTACTATGTAAATGAGATATTTAATCTTTCGAACCCTGACTTACCAAATTACTCAGAGCCGTTAAATTAGAGCAACATATTATGATCAAAATATTGATGTTGTTTTCTTTTGTCTTAAGTTGTTAGGGCCGGTAAATCGTCCTTTTAGGATCCAAAGGGTTAAAAAAATACATTTTTGTGCACATAGTTACACAAGATGAGGTTGGCTTATTGGGCAGATATCATATTTTTATTTTTAGAAAATTTTCATATTGGAAGGAGAGGGGGGTGAGGATATATATGAGAAAACAAATACAATTTTAAGACCTGAAAAAATGAGAAAAATTTTATCAACAAAAGAATATTGATAAATTTTTATATCAAACGACATATCAACCTTTTTTAGTTCTTTTTAAAGCCGAGAAGAATTTCTTTTGAAAAACATTTTATACAGTTTTTTTTTAATAACACAAGTAACACTATTTCATCCATACCTGGGGAAAGATGGGGATTCCCACCTTTCCCAAGGGCATTAGTCGAAAAGTTAACGTAGACTAAACAACTTGGATTTAAACTCGCGTTCTATGATTCCAAAGTTCGACTGTTTTCAAATCTTAAAAACAAATGTTTTTCATTACTAGAAAAATCAACGCCTTCATCCATTGTGCTATGGGTTCGGATGAACAATCATCAGTGAATTTTTAGGATTTATAAACCTAGTATTACTTAACTTTATTTATACTAACATTTCAATTATTATTATTAATTCATGTAGACTTGTGTTTTACAATCATAGTGTAGTAACTTTTTAGACACCTATGTAAGAGATATAGTATTAAAAGTAAAAATATCCGATGAAATGATGTCTTAACACACATTGTTTGTTTTACGGCATATCAACCTTTTTAGGTCATTTAATGCCAAGAACAATCGTGGTATACGCATAGTTTTTGGGTTTTTTTAACACAATCTTTGTTATTTAACCCTGAACTGGAGGGAATGTGAGGATTCATACCTTTCGCAAGCGTATTAGTCAAATTCTAAATGCAAATGGCTATATTCCAAAGTACCGACCCATAAAACTTACTGTGAAGACTCCCAAGTTAAAAAATAAGGACGAGGATAACACTCTGAAAAATAATTATACAAAGTCTTTTTTCCACCTTTTTTTTTAATCTAATCAATTAAAAAAAAAAAAAATTAATAAATACAAAGTTAAATATTAAACATGTTTTAAGCAAATCTTTTTTTACAGATTTTTAATTTCTAAAAAAAAAAAAAGATAGAAATTTCAAATTCATTTTTGTTACAATTATTTTTTTGGTCCTGTCAATTGAACGATAAATAAAAGCTGCAGGAATTTTAATTGCAGACACCAATTTGTTTCGGAATAAATCGCATGGATGGTGGCTTTAATCCAAAAAGAAAACACTTGTAAAATGTGTACTGCATAACTTCTTCACTTCCTCTGAAAATATAAGAAAAAAAAAAATTGGTCAAGGGCTGCTAAGGCAGAGCATTGGTAGTATGACACAAGTCAAAATTCCAATCAAAACCGTTGCCTCAGGAAAGTAACTCATTTAGGTGAAGGGCAACACTGAGTAAAAAAAATAGCCTTGTGTCTAACTTTGGTTTGTGTTCATCCAAGTAAATATAATTTCTATTTGGTTGAGCACAAACCCAGTTTTACATGCTCATTGTTTCCCTTTACCTAGATGAGTTACTCTTAATGTGGTGACAGGACTTATGGAATCAATGTTATTCTTATACCTAGATTAGTAACTTTAGTTGACAAAATTCTTAAGTTCAACCCCTGAACAAATATAAAAATTATTAATTTCTTTTTTTTTCTTTCCACAGATTTTTACAAGATGGTAAAGTAAGACTCCTACTTTCTCTATGAGAAATGATTAATGATCATCTCCTGCTGGAACCTTGTCAACTCGAGAACAGAGTTGCATTTCTTACCAAACTCACCATCTATCAAATCTAGTGGAAGAGAAAAACGACACAGGGTCATTCCATATCAAATCATCCAGAAAAAAAGATCTTTGACACCCTTGCGTCTCACTTTTCTTTCAAATTTCCACCATATGTTGGTTTCATAGAAACTAGAAAATCCTGAAAATTTTAGCCTCTAACTTTAAGCGGTTCTGGAAATCACCTTTATATATATAAAGTTATATATGGATTAATAGTGCATATTGTGTTATTCAAAAAAAATGTTTATCAAAAAAAATTTATTTAAGGTTTATGAGTGTCTAAAAAACTTACTTGAATGTCTACTTGTGAGGTGGCCGAGTGGATAAAGGTGTTCAGTTACAGATCTCAATGCTATGAGTTCAATCCTGGCCTTAAGCAGAAGGCCAGGCTGTATGAACAATGATTAGTATTTACTTAGGTTTGAGCATAATTGACATTCTTGTAAAATTAAAAAAAAATATCTTGGGCCGGGGGCCCCACGTTCAAAATTTATAATAAATTTTTCCTTTTTAGATGATTTCTAATTTTGTATATAAAGCACTGTCTTCTGCCAGGATTGAACCTCTCACTTTCAGATGAAAGTCACTGAAAACCTATTTAAACTATTTCTAACTACTAGTACCACTACACCATCTCATCATATTATCCAAGAAGACTTTTTTTTGCAAGTTAAGGACTCATAGAAAATTTTGTCTGTTTATTTAATATTTTTACTATAAGAATTGGTTTTGTTTGCTGGGATTTAACGACCTATCAACCATTTCTGGTTATTTAAGGTCTCATAGGTTTTAGGGAGAAAATTTTTAAAGTCAAAATTATTAATTTTTTTAATTATTGCAAAACATGCTCTGAAAGTGAGGCCACTAAAACTTTGAAATTTGATTGTGAGCTAAAAAAAGAAAGGACCAAACCCCATTTTCGAAGGAATTCAAGTTCAGACTATCAAGAATTTCTAGGAACAAAAAAAAATCAATTTTAAATAGTGCCACGTGTTTTTTTTGGCCATGCTAGACCAATACCCTAATTTCAGGTTCAAAGTTGAACTTAAAAACAATTCATTTTCAGGTTTTAGACATATTTGGATTCCTCATGTAGAAAACCATTTTAGTGCAAATTTTTCAAGACTGTCTAGAAATTGATAAATGCCCCAAAAATGTGAATTCAAAATGGTGGAAATTTGCGACCAGACTAAAAGTGTGATATTTCCGAAACCACTTAGAGTTAGAGGCTCAAATTTTTAGGATTTTCTAGTTTCTATTATACCAACATATGGTAAAAATCTGAAACGTAAGGGTGTCAAGGTCTGGATTATTTGACATGGAATGACCCACTTGTGGAAAAAAAAAAACAAATTTTTAATTTTTATGAGTAAAAGTTGCTAGAAAATTTTCTGCATCGAGTCTACCATATTTAATTGTGATTGACCTTAAAATCTTCCTTTTTTATATTTAAAATTATTTTTGAAAAAAAAAAAAATCATCCAAGGCTCATCAAAAAATCATTTTATTAATTACTCATGTTAGAGTAACAACATCAACTCTGCTCCCTTGAGGATTAGAAAAGGTACTGGAATGGATAAACTATGTGTAACCTACAGAATTGTCATCTTGTTACGTATCATACCTGTTAAGAAGCAGTGTTATTCCATTCACAAACAGCAATTTTGTCAATGAGGTTATCTTTATATTAGACACACACATAGTTGTACCAAATAAATAGTTTTGGCCCATACTGAGTATTTTCTATTTTCAGACATTATTGTCCCCTTGATAAAAAAGTTTTATATTAGTATAATCTTTATGTTTAACCCCACTTACACAGACTGAATCTCCAAGTATTAGAAACCTAGGAATTGTATTATCGTTTTATCCAGGAGACACTTTTGTTTAATAGTTTTCTTCCCAAAGAGAATATAATTTGAGTCTGTTTAGAGTAACCTTAACACAGTTCTGCATGTTAAAAATATAACCTACTTGGACTTTTAACATGCAGAACTGAGTTTAGGGGACCCTAAGCTCCTACTAGTGATCACACCGTTATCACCCTACCACAGACAGCGAAAGGAATTGTTTTATGTAATCGATTTCAATATTAAATTTTTTTTTTTTTTTAAATATGCTTAAAAAAAAGAAAACTGTTTTTGTAAATATCTTAAAACCTTATTTCATTTAATTCTATTATGATTTCAAAGTTAATATATATACACACATATTCTTTCTTTTCTTCAATATATGATTTAAAGAATCCTAATTTAGGGTATTTTTAACGATGCGATTCCAATTAATCGTCCAAACACTAGCTCTAAAGTTATATTCTCTTTGGGTCCAAGGGATGACATTTTATCCCCAAACAGAGTGAATTGTAATATTTAGCCGTTTATACACCTGTGCTTGTATAGAAACCCCCCCTCTAGTTTATTGTTCTTGGGCAGTAATAGTTTTGAAAGAGAATCCAACACACGAAATGTAGATATCAAAACGGTCATGAAATTACTGTGCAGTGTTGACACTGTATAATAATACATGTGTTATTTCTATCATTTAAAGCTCTCTTTAGCAAAGAGTAAAACTCCTTATTCTACCCTCTTGCTTTTTTCCTGTGTCTGCTATTCTTTTTTTGTTGGGCCAAAGTTTTTTTTCTTGTTTTTTATCTACCCCTCCCAATCCTACAAACCCCCTTTTTTAAAAAAAGGAAATCTGACACTAAACGGAATATGAAACAAAAAAAAAATCTCAGTGTGTTGCAGTTATATAAAGGATATTTGTATAAAAAAATAAAATTAAATAAAAGTATTAAAAATAAAAGTTTGTTTTCTTTTTTTTTAAACCAATTACTAATACTACTTGAGAACATGTGAATACTTGTGAGATTTCTTTTTTGTAAGCACACTATCTAAAAAAGGAAAAAAAAGTCATTGTTAAAACTGGATTTTCCAGAATAGAGCCAGAAAATACACTTAAAAATCCTAATGTGGTAAATGTGTTTGGGGTTGCTATTTTTTGCAATAAAGACAAGTCATTTAGCAAATTAGAGGGGATCATGGGGAAGGGGACAAAAAGTTGACAGCTTAGGCAACCTAGTAAAAAAAAAAAAGAAATTTGATAGATATATTACTGGGTCCAAAGGTATACAAAAATAAAGAAGAAAAAACCTTTTTCCTTTGCACATGACTTTTATTGCCAGTCCAAAATTTTCCAAGACCAAAAATGAGACAAATTCCCATTGTTTGACCTAAGAGAATATGTTCATAAAAAAAAATATATTAATTCTTGAAACCTCTGCTCTTTCTGCGACCTCTGGCTCTCTCAAATTTACGTCCTTTAGCTCGGACATAAGGTCTGAAAAGGAAAACAAGAGAACAATTGAAATGGATTGAAATTTAATTTTTTCCCATGTCAAATACAATTTTTTTTTTTTTTTAAATTCTCTAAATATTTCCATTCGTCATCAAGAAAGAAGTTAAATTTTTATATTATAAACTAAACTTAAATTATGGAAATAATTAAGATAAACAGAAAAATTGATTAGATAATTATAATTGATATTCTTTTGATTTCAAACTGCTCAGTGGATTGGCAAATTGCAATCAGTACAAGTCAGAGCCACGGAAGTGGTTTTCATCATTGCAGATTTATCAGCAAAAGAAAAAACTCTTGATTAAAATCATTTTGACTCACTCACACCCATTTTAAATTTCAAGTTTAAAAAAAAAATTGTGAATTTACCCTAAGAAAATTTTCATTAAAATCTCTAAATATCATGGATTCAATATTCTGTCAGTGTTTTTAATGAAACAATTTGACTTTATGAAAGTAAATTGTATTTTTTAATTATTTAAAGGCGATGGTGAAGAAAACCTTAAAAACAGCTTATAGACATTTTTTTCATTATTAGTAGAAAAAGGTTTGGAAAAAAAAACTTAACTACATTTAGTGAGATATAACAAAAGGAGGCTGCAATTGCTAAGGTTTATATCACCCAAAATTTTTCTTTGTGGCCTACACGGAGGGGGGGGGAGAGAGAGAGAGAGAGAGAGAGACACACACACACACAAATGCAAACGTCATACAATCCTGCAAGCACAAATATTCCACATTTGCAAGAATTCAATAAAACTATCACTGATTTGGAGTGAATTACGTTGCAGTTAATAAAAGCCTAATTGTAACTGGTCAGTTTTTGGGACAAACAAGCCAAAGTTTCAGCATCTGGATTAGATGAATGCAATTAAATTTTTCTTGCAAAAAAAAAAAAAATCCCACGCTTATTTTTACAGACGTTTTTTTTTTTTTGGAGTGATTAAGATTATTTCCCGTCTAGAAAACTGCTCAGTGGATTGGCAAATTGCAATCAGTACAAGTCAGAGCCACGGAAGTTGGTTTTCATCATAGCAGTCAACATTTACAAGACAACCCCCCCTTTTTTTTTTTTACAAAGAAAGCATCCAGAAGAGAAAAAAAGTTGTCTACTTACTTAGTATGACTGTGAGGAACACCAGGTGCAGGGCCAAAGTGTCGATACACTTTACGAGCTTTACGGCGACCTAAAAGAAAAAAATGCCACAAGAAAAATCAAGGTGAGTGAATACTAAACTGAGTAGTAGGAGTGGGATTCCAATTTCTAAAAGTTCTGACAATTTGTTGTAGTTTTTTTTAATCTTTAATGGATGTACCCCTACCCCAAGAGAGAAAAAAAAATTATGAAAAGTTTTCTATAAGTCTTTAATTACAGACTCATTCTTTTTCTATATTTAGAAGGCACTTCAATATCAGGATCTGGAACTTGTATAATAGATTTACAAAAATTTTTAATTAAGGGGGGAAAAAAAAAACAAAAAAAAAACAAAAACGAACCACTAAAATATTTAATACATTTGAAATTATAGCAAAAGCTAAACTTACCTTGCATAAGAATGGTGTTGTTTCCTTTAGGAGCCTGGAGAGCCAACTGGTCAAAAGAAAGTATTTCTCCACCACTCTTCAATACTCTAGCACGAGCTCTCTCTGTCATACGCAGGGCACAGATCTGAAATGAAAATAGTATTATAAACATCAAAAGATTTTTCATAAAAAAATTCTTTTAACAATTTGTAATTTTCATTTGATTTATCTGAATTCCTTTTGAAATATTTTAAGAGTAAAGAAATGCTCTAACAATTTGATTGGTTGGATCCACAAAACTGACAAAATATTTAAGTCTGGATATTAATTTTTTTTAAATATTTGTCATTAGGTAATCATTTTTGTTTTACTAAGTAGTTGAAGAGAAAGAAAGAGATACACCCACCAAAAACTATCAAAAATTTAATAAAAAAAAAAAAAAAAAAAATTCTGAATACTTTGAAATATTTGTTTTGGAATTAATATTAAAATCTTAAATGGAAGTCAAGTTTCTTCAAAAATGAAAACCTAATGCGAGTCCCTAAAAGAGTACAAGTGTTTTTGAAAGAAAAAAAAAAAAAATTAGAATTAATGAAAAATAGCAGTGATTTATTTATTTTTCTTTTGAAAACTGCTCAGTGGATTGGCAGATTGCATTCAGTACAAGTCAGAGCCACGGAAGTTAGTTTTCATCACAGCAGATTTATCAGCAAAAGAAAAACCTTTTCTTAAATCACTTCTTTTTAGTGTAATCAACTTGTGAATAAATTATGCAATTCCTAATATGAAAAGCCCCTCCCAATAATTTTTTTTTTTTAAAGATGAGGACAAGGATTTCACTATTCTATTAAATTCACATCAATTATATTTTAAGTGGTTATACATAATTACCTTAAAGATAAAGTTTTGTAACACATACTTAAAAATATATAAGTTTCAATAATTAAAGATATTTTTAACTTTACAATCTGACCCGGCAAATAATTCAATAAGGCATCAGTTTTTTTCCCTTGGTTATGTGGGGCGGGGCTTAAAAATTTGTGCAATTTTTTTTCTTTGTTTTAATAAATTTTAGAATGTATCAAATTATGGCATCCAAACATTTCCAAATCATTCAGAGAATCTAAACTCGGGCAACAAATATTTAGTTTCCAAAAACCAAAAATAATATTTTGTCTTTAAAATTGCTCAGTGGATTAGAAAATTTCTTGTTCATTATCTCGACATTAGTTCACATAGTTAAAAGCTTTTAAAAAAAAATTGAAATAATTTTTTTAATACAAGCATGCTGTTTTCCCAAAAGAAAGATAAGATTTAAAACATGGTTGCCATGGATATTTTGTAACCTGCTAAATATTTTAATTTATCAACAATTCAAAACTGATAAGATGAATGGTATGAATAGTTTTAAAAAGAAATGTCGGTGAAACCAAATTTTTTAATATAAAAAAAATTAAATACTTAAATATTTGGGAGTCTACTTTTCAATATTGCCACTTCATAAGGAAATATTTTTAGATGGAAACAAAATGTTTATTTAAAATGAAATAAAATCAATTTTCTCCAATAAAAGGTAAATTTAATGAAATTATCAAATAAGAATGTAAACATTTTAACAAGAACATTTTTCTTAAGATATTTTATACATATGTAAAAATTTGAGAAATAAATAAACTATAAATTTTAATTGAGAGTAATCTTTAAAATGTAACGATTTTCTTAATTTCAAACTGCTCAGTGGATTGGCAAATTGCATTCAGTACAAGTCAGAGCCACGGAAGTGGTTTTCATCATTGCAGTTGTCTTTAATGTTAATAAGACAGAAGTCATTTAAGATAATTGTATAAATATAGTTAAAGGAACAAGTGATACCCACTTTCTTTTGTAAAAGATGAGAAAATTGTGTTAAATAAAACAATTTTTATTTCAGGCAACTGATAGGATATTTGATGTTTAAATTGAGTGTACAAATACAAAATTTCCTTTTACCTAGGAAATTTTAGGGTGGTGGCAGGTTAATCCTTTTAACTCTAAAGGGCCGATATATCGGCCCTGGTAATCTAAGGTGAAAAAAAAAAAATTTCCTCCCTAATACAGCTATCTAATAGAATGCTTCTGTGTGACTAGTTTGGTTACTTTACTAAAGCAGGGTTTTAAGGACCCACCACTATATGAAAACTCAGTTGTTTTTAACTTTAAGTGCCAATAATAACTTTTTCTTTTTAAATCTAGGCTCGTAAATTTTAAAAGCAAACTATGTCATAATCAACAAATCTCATAACATCTGAATAAAACAAAGTAATGGGGAAATAATTTTTCAATTCGTAATCTTCTAACCTACCTTCATTTTTGGCATGTCAAACATTCTGATATCATCAGTGACAGTTCCAACAACAACTGCAATCTTGCCTTCTCTACCATATTTCTTCATGTGCCTTGTGACCCTAGACAATGGAATTGGGGGCCTGTTAGTTCTGCTCATAAAGAGACGCTTTAGAACTACTTTGTTGAACACTGAATTGGTCCTTCTGGCTAAGAAGCGATACAGCTGAAAAACAAAAATTTTTGACAATACAGTTAGAAAGGATAACACACAACAAAACCATATAGAAATAGTATACACAAGAACTCAGAAAATTTAATATAGGAATAGTAATATGGATTAGTCCCAGAAGTTGTTTATCCAATTGCTTTTTTTTGTACCGATGATTACCTTAAATTACTAAGTTAGATTAACTTAACCTAAAAAAAAAAACAGTATATTTGTATGAATTTATGATTAATAGATGAAAGTGAATAGACAAAGAGACCCAGTTATTCAATTTGAATATTTTTATTTGAAAATTTAATGAGATGCAAAAAGTTTTTGCTCTTTTTCAAAAGGAATGAACTAATAAATTTTAGCTTTTGATATTTTTACTAAATGCTAAAAATTTGAGAACTGTTGGTCACACACTAAAATAATTTCTAATTAAAAATGTCTCCATCAGTTGATTGATCCTGATTGTCCTCAGAAGAAGTCAAGAAATAAAAATCCTCATCATAGGAGACATTTCTTTATTAGGAGTGGAGGTTATACTAAATCCCTATAAGAAACATGGAAATGTCCCCTTGTAATCAATGATTGTAAATATAAGCACACATTTTTTTTGGAGGAGAGGGTAGACAGAGAGAGAGGGTGGGGAGACTTACCCACCAAAAAATATTAAAATTTTTGAATACTTTGAAATATTTGTTTTGGAATTGATAAAATCTTAAGTGAAAGTAAAGTTTCTTTAAAAATGAAAACCTAATTCAGAGTCCATACGAGTGTTTAAAAAAAAAATGAATAAGAATTAAGGAAAAATAGCAGTGATTTATTCTTTTTCTTTTGATTACAACAAACTGCTCAGTGGATTGGCAAATTGCATTCAGTACAAGTCAGAGCCACGGAAGTTGGTTTTCATCATTGCAGATTTATCAGCAAAAGAAAAAAAAAACCTTAACAGAATTTTCTTGAATCATTTCTTCCCATTTTAATAGCAAATTTTTATACAACTAGATGCCTTTCAAAATGAACCATTTCTATAAAATAAATGTAAATGTGAATTTAAAAAAAAATGAAACTAGGTTTAAAAGATCTGATTTCACTGGAATCTTTTATATGGAGTTTATTCACTAAGGTAATTAGTGACAATTTCATTTGCTTATATATCATTTGTATTTGCTGTTAATGTTGCAGGTACATTAATTGGGATGTACCTGGCTGACAAAATTAAAACAGGAAAGCAATAAAAAATAATTTGTAGCATTCAATATTATCAAACCCAATATTTAATGAGAATAAACTAAATATTGCTGTAACAAAAAGTGTGATTAAAAAAAAGGCTACCTAAAATCAGGGAATCTAATTAAATATGAAATTTTCACACATTAAGCATTTAGTTTATCATAACACCCCACCATTTTATAATCTTTCTACCCAAGAGTCTTTTAGCTCAGACATTTCCATACATTTTTAGAAAAAATTAAAAAAATATAAAATGGTTTTAATATATATGAAAAATGAAGAGTATTTGATATTTTTTTTAAGTTTAAAATTCATTAAATATATTAATAATTACCTTCTAAATCATCAAAAAATAAAATTGGTATTTTCATATAGCACCATTGAATCTAGAATGCTTTTTAATGTTTGAAATAAATTAGGGGAAAAATTTACTTAAGAGAAAAACTGAATTCTATCTTTAAAAAGAAAAGTTATAAAGCGTAAGGATAATTAATTATATGATCTTACTTCTGATTATATAAAAATTCAAGAGATTTTATCAACATGTCTCAAGGTCAGTGTAAAAGCAAAAAGATATGAAACATAAAATGGAAGCCTGTTGTTTATTTAGTAAAATATTATTGACAACTTTGTTATGAAGTTTATTCTTTTCCTAAGGGTATAAATGTACCAAATAAAATTATATACATCTTGACTTATCAATCCGACTTCTTTACACATTAGCCGAGCAAGACAATGTGGAAGACATACAGTTTCAAGATGTATTACAATTATTTTTTGAAGTAGATGAAAATGCTAAGATGCTTTCAAATACAAATATTGTAAAAAAAAAAAAAAAATTAAAAAAATTCTACACTTATATTGTTAGAATGACAATATATTAAGATAGGGAATTTCAATTTTTAAAAATATGCCTGAATAAAATAGAATTTTTTAGACATCTAGGTACTTTTAAAGCATTTTTGATCAATAATTTTTAGCAGATTTACCTACTTTTTAATTTTATAATTTATATTAAATTTATTGATTAAAAATATAGATACCTAGCTTGATATTATCTTAGTATTTGGCAAATGATTTGAAACACATGAACATGATTGCTTGATTTATCCTGTGATATAAAAAAATTTGAATATTAAAATATTTGTAGTAAGGTTTTTTTCATCTCCATCAGTTGATTGATCCTGATTGTCTACAGAATAAAAGTTAAGACAAAAATCATCATCATAGGAGGTTAGGGGGGAAAAAGCAGAAAATTATGACTTAACATTTTTAGTGAGTGCTAAAATAGTACCCATTTTTGGCAGTCAAAAAATAACCCCCATCTCTTAAACTTGCAAATAAAAAGTACAAAGCTATAAATTTTCTCTATTTTGGTGGTGTATTCATGTTATTTATTCAATATACTTTTAAAATAAACCATTAGAGTGTTTTAAAAACGAATA
>JAUZSX010293685.1:0-13886 GCA_034780655.1 Idiosepius hallami
TTATTATTTATAAATATATAATAGTATACATGTATAGCCACCAATAGGTAAATACATAATGATATTCCTAATAATAGAAAAAATTCCTTCTCTCAACTAAAGCACTTGACGGAAAACCTTGTATTTATAATTAACATATCATTTACAACTGCACACCAACTTTTAGGACACCCTGCACATGGTCGTTTCCTCATGTACCATTTTCTGTTGTTAGTTTTAATTAATCGAATTTGGTCACATTTTTTCTCATTTTTCTTTTCAGTTTTTTTTTCTTTTATGTCAGTTTCTTTAGCAAAGAATTGATCCATGCAAAATTCTTCGAGCAAAAACATAATTAGTTTTGTTGAACTTGCACACCTTGTAAATGGCCGTTGCTAGACTTAGATTAACATGGTTTTTTTTAATTTAAAAAGAATGATAGAAAAAAATGTATAGAAAAACGGAAAGAAAATGCGACATTTATTTTTTGCGTCAGCAAATTAATTTAAAGAAGGAATTCTTTTGACACCGACTCCTCTCCCGACCGCACCCAACCCCCCCGAACCCCCTGACAACACCCAATCCCCCACCACCAAAGGGCCCAACCCACTCAACCCACTGACCATGTTTATCTTGATGGAAGCACGAAATCGTCAAAATGAGGATAGTCGTCCCACCATATTAACCATGTGAATAGAAGCATAAAAAGCTTAATTTCCAAAGTTTTTTTGTAATCCTTTCGATGAGATTTGATCAATTGTACAACTATTTTTCGGACTGTTGTCCTCATCTTTATTTTTGTTTTTGTTTGTTCAGGTGTATATAGTGAGCGACCTGCTCAAGATCTATATCTATCATTTACACAGCCCTGCTCTTAAAAACGCTTCACTAAGTTCATTATTGCAGGTCTACACTGAGGATGCTTAATATTGAAATGGTCCTTATAGGGTCCTTGCAGGTCTACACTGAGGATGCTTAATATTGAAATGGTTCATATAAGGTCCTTGCAGGTCTACGATGAGGATGCCTAATATTGAAATGGTGCATATAAGATCTTTGCATTGCAACAATTGACTGTCTATTTTCAAAGTAAAATTCAATTATCTTAACTTGTTTTTCTTTTGTAAACTTAACCACACCAAAACATGACCAAATATTTTATTTTATAATTATGAAAAATAAATAGAAATATATTAAGAATGTAAAATGTCTTACTGATCAACCTGTAGATACTTAGGCTATTAACTCAACAAAGGTCGAATATAAAGCCAGATGAATTATAGGAAAACAGAATTATTGTGTAAATGGCCATTTTGTTTTGAATACAGAAAATAAATCTCGATAAGAAAGAAAAATCAAAAGGATTTATTTTTCAAGCATTAAGAAAAATTGATTCTGTTGAGATTAAAAAAAAGCAATTGTTGAATTCTTTTTGATCCACTGAGACTGTGTTTCTCCTTTTTCTTTCCTTCTTCTTTCCCCCACGTGTATAATTGTAATGAATTGATCCAATAGAATTTAAACAGAAACTAATTAGAATCAACCAATCAGAAAGCAGAACGAAGACAGGACGAATAAAATATTGTCTATAAAAAAACAGTCAGCCAAAATGACTCCAGATTGCCACTGTTGCTGACACTTGCTACTATTTCTGTGACTTATTTACTTATAGGATAATTTACCATTTGGGACTTAATTTCATTGTTGGACATTGATATCGTTAAACAATTTCATATTGGATTTATTTATTTACCAATATTTACAGACTTTGATTGAATTTAACTTGCCTCATTCTTACAAGGAATAATGGAGCGAGAAAATTGAACAAAAACCAAGAAGTAAATCGATCAAAATGAAGGATTCTTTGCAGAGGCGTAGCCAGGGTATTTTGCGCCCGGGGGCAACTATAAATTTGGCGCCCCCCTCTTCCGTGTTTAAACGCATTTTCTTTTACAATATCATTGTATACCTTACTGTATTATTATGTCATTGATTGCAGTGAAAAACAACTTTATAATGTTAACCCAACGGTAAAAACAGACGAAAGGAAACTAGAAGACATATAATCTTGCTTTTGACCGGTTTTTTACCCTTGTTGTGAACATTTTGTAATCCTCATTTTGGCGTCCCTGCACCTTGGCGCCCGGGGACATATGTACCCCGGCGCCCCCTCTAGCTACGCCTCTGGTTCTTTGTTTTATTTGTTTACTAAAGACTTTAATTAAAACAACACAGTGTTATAACCAAAATCTAATGTCTTTTTGTCAAGTGTCCTGCCAGAAGAGCCGCCTCTAAAGAGCAAATAGACACGGGAATCAAACGCTGTTAGATAGATGCAGCAATAAAAAGCTGTTAAAGAGACTGTAGTAAGACTATTTCTACCCCTAAATTCGTCAGTCCATAAACTATTTTTATAGTTTATAAAAGAATAAGGCTGAAAACTTACAGGACTTTCGTTTGTAATAAATGTAATCTTTATTTATATCATCTTTAACAAAGAACCTGAACAGCCCGATTAATATCTTTTAATTATATAACCTCATTTGCAAGGGATAGTTTTATGGATATATTGTACATAGTAATCGGCAAGAATAAAACTAGTTCTATTTTTAATCATGAGAAAAACGCAGTAAAATATTGCGAGAAAACATCAATAAAAAAGTTTATTACAATTCTAGAACGACATGAAATAATCTCATGTCTGGATACATAACTTGGAATCTAATAAAAACGAAAATATAATTTGGTAGAAAGATGTTGTACAATATGTACATAATTGTCTAAGGGCAAGACAGTATAACTTGCATATTGGTTGTGTTAGATTCAAGATTGAAATATTATTAGAATAGTTGCGTTTTTATTGGATTCTGGAAAATGCCTAAAAGCAAGTTTTGTAAATGAAAATCAACAAAGAGAGAAGATGCAACAAATCAAAATTGTTCAATAAAGAACATTTGGAGACCGTAAAAGCTTTTTACATATATGGACAGCGAATTTAAAGACCTGAATCAGCTTTTAATCTGTTATTTTATTTTGTTGGGCCTATTTTCAATGTGGCACAAACTAGCATAAAACAATGCTTTCTACAATATAATGTACAAAATATATAAATCTTCTCAGTGTCAATCAAGTATTAATTGAGGATGTAACGTAGTGGGGGCCCCTAATATTCCCGTTGTGTGTAGCCACGGTTAAATATTAAATAAAAGAAAACCAGACACAAGAAGTTTAGAAGAAAATTAGCATTTTTATTTCCCTTGACAAGGCATACCAACAGCCAACACACACTCAGTAGCAGTTCTTTTAGAGAGAGAGAGAGAGAAAGAGAGAGAGAGAGAGAGAGAGAGGGGAGAGGGAGAGAGAGACAGAGTCAGAGAGAGAAAGAGAGAGACAGAGAGAGAGAGACAGAGAGAGAAAGAGAGAGAGGGGGGAAGAAATGTAGAACAATATTTCATAGTTGTTTACTCTGATTGCTGTTGTTGAAGTTTAACGTGTCCTGGTATGTCATGTTATGACAGTTTCGGTCGTTGAGTCCCAGCCAAAGAATCTCTATCTGTTTTGTTGTTGTTCTGGGCTTGTTTATATAAGCCCTTATGCCTTACGTGTCGAAGGGTACATCAGCTGATTGTAAACGCTGAATCAGTATTAAAGTTTTAGTGATACGTAATCATTTAAAAATTACTACGTATCACTGCACTAAACTTTACAAACTTTACTTTTTGCGTCTTGGGCACGCTTTCTCACTCTGAAATCGACGAACCCACCCCACTTCGTGTGCTGACATTAACTATGTGTGGAAAAGAATAACGTTTATCGAAAAATAATTGTCATCTGCATTAAATGACTTAAAAAGGTTGATACACCGTGAAACAAAAGAACCAAAAAGATCCCTTTCTTTGTAGTCTTTTCCTTTGTCTTCTTCATTTCTGTTAATGACAAGTTTTCCTTCCTTGAGGCAAATTGACATCCACGCTTCACGTTTCAACTTTCGCTCTTTTCTACTTTAAGATTCTATAATGTTATAATTGATTGAATTTCTTTTAAGAGATTTTTTTTAAACTTCATATTCTATCAATGACTCACTGCAATCTTAGAATTGTTTTCAATACTGCAATCATTTGACAAAATTCAGCTAAAAATCCAGACATAAAACTTTTGCTGTAAAATTAATTTCACCTCAAAATTCAGAAACATTTGCAATTATAAAATACCAGCACGACATCATATTTCCAAACTTTCTTCTTCTTCTTCTTCTTCTTCTTCTTTTTTTTCTTCTTCTTCTTTTTCCTCTTCTTTCTTCTTCTTCTTCGTTCTTTTTTCTTCTTCTTCTTCGTTCTTCTTTCTTCTTCTTCTTCATCTCCTTCTTCTTCATCATCTCCTTCTTCTTCTTCTTCTTCTTCTTCTTCTTCTTCATCTTCTTCTTCTCCTTCTTCACATTTGTGTTGTGCAGCCATTTTCATTTTACCATAAATCGAGAGAATTTCTGCAGATAATTTATTTAGAAGAATAAAACATTTCATTAAGAGAATATGAAAATCAGAGCATTATCTGAAAGAAGAAGAAAGATAAAAAAAAGAAGCTAAAAACAATCCTAAATGAAAAGCAAAGCCTAAAATTTCTATTTGTTTTGATTCATTCAATTCCTTGCTTGTTGCATTATCGTTGCTCAACGCTGATAATCTATAATTGTGTTTTCTGCTTGTAAGAAACATTTTTCAAAATATTTTAGACATTTATTGATTATTTACTCTTCTTTCAAAAGCTGCAATTAAAAAAGGTCAATCAGGATTTTAAAGAAATTAATTTGAATTTTGCGAAAATCAATTTCATTTAATAAATCTGAAAAAGTGAATATTAACATGAAGGCCATTGCGAGCAATGAATTGGAAACGGACAACATTACCTACGTGTCACTTAGTTTGGTCTGAAAAAGTCTATAGTGACATTGGAAAAATAAAATTAGGAATCAGGTTCTGAACATTCATTAAATTTGACAGATGGTAGTAGTCAGTGCCGTGCTTAGCCAGTTAGCGGGCCCTACGCAGAATGCGCCTTGTATGCTCTTTACCCCCAAAAGGCAAGTTGCACCCCTCAATATAGTGTAGCCTTCAACTATATATACATACATATAGAAATTTATCTATATATACAGAGATAGAGATAGGCAGAAAGAGAGATGGATTGATAGGTGTATATTTCAAGCGAGATAATGATTTTCTAATTAGTCCTAACAATTAGTTATTTTAATAATTTTTTGCATTAAAAAAGATCTGTAAAGCGATTGGGCCTTGAAGCCCCAAGGGGGCTTGTGCCCCCTGCAATTGCAGGGTCTACGGGGGCCCTAAGCATGGCCCTGGTAGTGGTGTACCATAATACAGTCGAAATTATGATTCTTAGTGTTTAAATTACCCAAATAAAATAAACTGAAAACGTCAACAAAATTTTTTGTTCTATATTTTCATGCCATAAAACCAATCAATTAATCAATTATTGTAATCTCTTTCTTTCTTTTTTTACCAAATGTCAAAAATCTCCAATTCAATTGATTTTCCTTTTTCCATTTGTCCCATGTGAAACCTATATTCTTTCTCTTTTAACTTTTTTCTATATAATTCTAAAAAATGTAGTTAACTCCTCTCTCCTGTTCCTCTGTTTTTTTTCTTTTTTCTTCTTTTTTTTCTCTCTGTTATTCTGTTGCGGTTTAGTTTTAATTTAAACTAAGACAGTTAAACATTTTTAGTGTGTTAAAAATAAAACGACGTAGACACGGGAACTCTGAAACAACTTGTATTGAATAAGAATACAGAAGAAAACCAGAGAGCAAGACCTGTGCTCTATCCTAACTGTTATAGTGTTAGAAATAATAATGATGTAGACACAAGAACTATGAAACAACTTGTATTGAGTAAGAATTCAGAAGAAAAAAGAACAAGATCTTTGATCCACCTTGGCGTTAAAACACGACCTTCGGAGTCAAGAGCCAATCTCTGACTGACTCACGCCGGTCCTATCCCCGGATGTGACGTCATCGACGGAAGTGACGTCCTGAACACTTCCACTAATTCGATTTTCTTCTTAATCCAATTTGTGCGATTTAATCTATAGCTTGAGGGAAATAAGGGATTCACACCTTTACCAAAGAAATTAGTCCAAATGTGAACGTAAATGGAAGGACAGGGATTTGAACTCAAGTATTACTATTCCAAAGACAACTGCCTATCCTCAGATCTTCCCAAGATTTCATTAAAGAAACAAAAGTAAAGAAGTAAAAACAAAAACAGGGTCTTTATAAGAAATTTTCAATCATTTTTGGTTAAATTATAATAAAAGAATAATTAAAGGTTTTATTATAACCAAAAAAGATTTTTAACAGAGGCAAAAAAGACCCTGTTGCCATGATAACGCCAATTCATGCTGGTCTCACTCACCTCAAGTAAAATCAATCTATTTCTTGACTAGAACGCCTTCATATCATTCAAGTTTGATTGCAAAGCAAAGAGAAAACCTTCCAAGCTGACATATTTGATCATCTGTGATTGATTCTTCGCTTCATTTTAGCACCGAATAATTTTCAAATTCTCTGTAGACAAAACAAATCTGCGAAAATCCAATTCATATTCCAAGAATTTGTCACGATTCATTTCCACTCCTTTATTTACTTTTTCGGTGTGAATTTAAGCAAAATTCCTTCCAGGAACGAAATTATCTTTTCTATCAAAAGTTACAATTCCTCTAAGAATCAAAAGTTTCCTGTCTATAGAGACTTTTTCTCAGTTTTTGAAGTTTCAAGTTAGACACAAGAAAGTTTTAACCTTAATTTCAATCTCATGTAATTCTAAATGCACTTTTTATTAACTGTTCTTATTAAACGGATCAGTGGAAACAAATAGAACTTATTAATCAAAATTAACTGATGCAATAAAAAGCTTTTTTGTTGGATATTGTATAAAATATAAATTAATATAATCTTTTAGGAATTAACTTTATTATTCGGACTTTTGTCCTCGTCTTAGTAGGTATTTTTTAGATGTTACTACACTACGTTTCGGCCAAGTCTCCCTCAGGCCGTCTTCAGGTGTTTTTCTTAACCATAACCCCAGTTAGGGATGCTGGGTCCAAATAATAAAGTTAATATCTAAATTACGATGCCTCATCTCAAAAATCAAAATAAAACTCTAATTAATATAATCTTATTTTTAAAGATAACAGAGTTTCAATTTCTGAAATTCTTAGAAAAGAAATAAAAAGAGAACTCAGTATTTTTTAAAACTCCTCTTAAATTTTCTTTTTGCTTTTTTAGTATATCAATAAATAGTTCAAATTAATATCTATATTCATTCCAAATTATAATATTTATAGGAATTACCACATCTTTGGTTCTATGCTGATCACATTCAAAATTCTGGTTGCGCCGTCTTTTTTTCTCGACATGACCGTATCTGCATTTGGGTCATGTGTGTCTTATTAACCTCCACGCCTGTCTGTTTGGGAAATGATTGCGCAACTTTTCTATTATGGACCTGAAATAACGAAAGAGACTCAAGTAAGGAAAAGAATACTAGGAACCGAAAAACAATTAATAGAAACATTTACAGATGTTATTTTGCATATGTTGATCATTATAAAGAGAGATTGATAAAAGTTATTGAGAAGAAACGTGATATTACAGACTATCAACAGTTTTTAAAAGGTGTCCGAAAAATACTGTTGCGTGTGTTTTGTAAAAAATGACGAAAATTAAATATTTTTTCCTTACCTAATCGATTTTCTTCCATTGTTTTTACATGAATTGTCTTTCTATTTTCATGATATTCTATTGAAGGTGTTTCGTCACTTTATGATAATCAGAAAGTCGAATACTAAAGTGTCTGAAAAATATTGTCGGGTCCTTTTATTAACCTTCACGTCTGTCTGCTTTCTTGTTATTCCTCGTTAAAGGAACAAGTCACAAATAAATTCTATTAAATGCTAATAAGTGAATGATAAAAAAAATAAGCACTGATGCAGTCCAGGAAAAAATTGCATCGCCCTTGCACCCAAGGACAATTTAACTTTAGTGGGTTCAAAGTGTATCTTAGAGTCCCTTCAATCCGTTTCTGCTTGTTAATAAGAATATAACTCACTTGGACCTTTTTTATCATGCAGAAGCGTGTTTAGAGGGCCCTAATCTGCACTCTGAATCCACTAAAGTTAAATTGTCTTTGAGTTCAAAGGTGTTGCAATTTTTTCCTGGACTAATATTTGATACAAATTAAAAACATGCTTCCTAAATGTAGCAACGGCATTTCTACCAAATCGGTCTAACCAGGCCAAGATTTTATTGTTTGGATTATTATTCCAGTGCTTTTGGAAATAAGGAAAATAAAGAGTAAGACAAGACACACAATTATCAGTAGCAACAAAAATCTTGCATAAATCAATTTGAATCCCTTTCGGTGAGAGGAACCCAAAAGGTTTGGGTAGGATGTAGCAGAGAGAAATAAACTTTTATTGTCGGAATAATTTTTTGAAACAAAGTTTATTGAAGAGGAAATGAAAATTTCAAAGCTAAAAGAATGATTAGAAAATGATAAACAATTTTGTTTAAATAATTACTCGATCATTTACAATCCATTTCAATGGCAAATGATTTTTCTTCTTCGTTGATTCATTTGCCGATTTTTATGCCGAAATCCATTATTAAAAGGCCAACAAGATTAGCTGTATTGTTTTTCTCTAAAATATCTTAGTGCAATAATTAAACCATTAATTAAAAATTATCGATTTTCGCTGCTTTTTGTAAAACTATAAAAGCGAATTAAACGGAAAATAAAAAGAAGACAAATTGTCAAAAACTGATAAACACAAATTGTTTAATACAAAATTAATTATTTTCATCTTTTTTATTGTTTCTTATTGTAATTGATATGAACTGAGAAAAAAACGTTTATGATTAGTAAAGAGTCAGAAACACATCGGGTTGCTAAAATATGAGAACGGTAAAAGCTCTGGCTCTGGAATCGTAATATGCAAGTTCGAATTCCAGTCAAAACCATTACATTCACCTTTTGTTGCCACGGGTAGATGGGGCTCGTTAACTTGGGAGAGCAGCTCATCTAGGTTAAGGGCAACACCGAATGTAAAAATGTCCGGGTAAGAGCACTTGAAAATGGCCTTGTGCCAAACTTGGGTTGGTGCTCACCAAGAAAATATAATATAATAAAAAACGGTTTATATCTGTACGAGGGTCGTTCCAAAAGTAATACCTCCTACTATTATATTCAATCCAAATGGATCTGAGGTGATTGCAAATTGCATTCATCACCTGAAAGTTTCAACTCTCTGTAGCAGATATTGACTGTGTAGGAATCTAAGAAAGCAAGCAATGTCATGGATGTGTGTCAGAAGCAGGGATCCATCATTGAATGCAGAAATATGTAACTGATCAACATTTAACGGAGCCTGTTGGACGATTATGAAGTCGATGCAGTTGTTTTCAGCACAGATAGAAGACGTGTTGACATGACTTAAATAACAAAGTGATGTGCGGACATGAAATTGGACTGCTTCATTCTGGACTGGCGAGGGGGGATTGCGAATGGTAGGGACTATATAGAAAAAGAAATACTTATACTTGGTTACTATGTAGAAAAATAAATACTTATTTTTGTTGATAAGGTTGAAAAGAATACTTCTATTTGGTGACAATGTAGAAAAACGTCACTCATTTTCATAGAACCAATCTTAACTCTTTAACTTAAAAATTATTTATGACGAAAACCATTTTTTCCAATATTTATTTTATAAATAAATTGCTCGAATTCACGTAATGCCACCCATTACGACTTCAAAGTCTTTAGTTAACAGCACTGGGTGGAGGCTTGCGAAGCCATGGGTTTTCAGTACTTAGTGGCGAAACGTCGTGGAGTGAGGGGAACGGTTCTCCTCGGGTAACATGCAAAGGAGAGGTAACATCATGTCTCCCCAACTAACTTTTTTTTTATTCAGGCTAATGTGCGAAAATAGTCTGAAAATAATATTTATTCATTATATAACATTATATGATAACACTGTGTCAGCTAAGGGTTCTCTTTTTATAAGTTTTAATTACGTTTTGTCAAGGTTTTTTTCCAAATTTGACGTCTTAACCAATAGTTCGTCTAATATAACCCTTACTTCCAATAACCAAGGAACAAATAATTTAATACCAGTTTATTAATGGGATTTATAGAATATCCAGATCAATTTCAGATGAGTTGCATTCAGCATAGGATGATGTGGGGGTCAATAGGTTGACATTTGATCGGACCGTTCCGGGTGACATTTACTCTTGCTAAGCCACAGTCTGAACTCTTCCTTTAATATTGAACGTCAGTTTTATTGCTTTTTAGTCTTTTTGTTCGTGAATAGAATTTCTCTTCATTTATGTTTGTTAAATTTTGAGATTTGAATAAAATGAAAATTTATTTTTTAAAAATTCCTTGTAATTTCTAATTAAATTCCAATGGATGCTTCAAGACAACTCGATGTCTTCAGATGTTCTTCAAGGAATCTTGAAATGCAAAATTCTTCATTTGCTCGAGAGAAAGAAAAAAAAATCAATTTAGAAAAGAGGCAAAAAGGAAATTTTTTTTTCCTGTTTTAATTTCAATTGTTTGATGTTTGTTTGAATCATTATTTGTTGCTGTGGATTGCTTTCCTTGAACAACTCATCCATTTTTACACCTGAAGAAATGGAAATATTATTTTCGACAAAAGTATTCACGTTTTCATTCTAAATATCAAGAAAATATGCTTGGAATTGTGAATAGAAGTTTTGGAACAAGTGAGCCCTTCTATTGTGTTTGCATTTGAACGAATATCTTTGGGAAAGACATGAATCAATACAATACTATAATGGAAGTTTTGGGCAAGCGTCTGTCGTTACCGGCAATGCTATAGAAATTGAACTATGACATCTTATGACAAACGATGGCACACTAGGTCTGGATGCCATCTGGCCAGTGCCGCCAATGGTGCGTCTCCTGCCTATGCCGCACCTCCCGTAAGAGTGGCGGTATCTCAGGTCCGATCACTCCAGACGACACTGGCGCGGGCAACAAGCAGAGCATTCGTGAGCCGACATACACAGTTACACAGTTACATAGTTTGAATCTCTGGAAGTAATGAACCTGAATTTAAATCTCTGTTGATCCATTATTTCAATGGATGATTTGTTTGTCATTCTCCATTCGAGTGACCACTCATGGTGTTTCTGTGTGTATGTGTGTGTGTATGAATAAATAAATAGATTATTTTCTTCCCCCCCACCTTTTTTTCTTTGCTTTCTTCTTCTCCTGGGTTTATCATCATCATCATCATCATCATTAATTTTACCATTAAATAAATATTTAACTATGACTATTAAAATACATAATACACGAAGTCTTTATGTTTTTATTGCTGTCACATTTTGATGTGGAAACATCTAAAATACTTTCCTTCAGGGCTCACCTCAATAAGATACGTAAGATGCTATCAGCACGCAACAACTTGCTGTCAATGTATGCATACTCGTCATGGGGAGCAGGAGCAGAGACGCTACGACTATCTGCTCTAGCGCTGTGCTTCTCAACAGCTGAATACTGCGCAGCGGCCTGGGTCCGTTCTGCGTATGCACCAAAAGTTGATGTTAAACTAAATAAGTCCTATAGGACTATTACTGACAATTTAAAATCCACTAGCCGACTATTGATCTACCTATTGTTAGGAATTGCTTCTCCACACATACGCCGTGAAACGATATCAGCATCTGAGTGAGAGAAGCAACTCACTGACAGCCGACATCTTTTGTATGGACATGAGGGGGCTCCCCAACGCCTGAAATCCCGCAAGAGCTTCATCTCAGTCACAAGGCTGGAGTACTTTTCGGTAGCCCCCTTTCGTTCCAGACGGAGGAATGAGTCCATCATGGACCTGGTCAATAATGCTTTGCCCAAGCCTTCGGAGCTACCAGCTGGCTTAGACCTTCCTCACAGGGAGTAGGTGACGCTTAACCGTGCTCGGACCAAGGTGACAAAAACTCGAGATAACCTCAAGAGGTGGGGCTTCGCACAGGACGAGGTTTGCCCATATGGCGGTGCGGAGCAGATCATCGCTCATCCGCTCACGGACTGCCCACTCAGCTTGTCTTGCTCTGATGTGGAATTGATGAATGCGACAATCACTGCCCGTCGCTTCGTCTCTATATGCAGCGGCATGATATGATGATAAGTAGACCATCACTCATCTGCTCACTGACTTCCCACTTAGCGTGCCTTGCTCTGATGTGGAATTGATGAATGCGACAATCACCGTCCGTTGCTTCGTCTCTAGATGCAGCGGCATGATATGATGATGAGCAGACCATCACTCATCTACTCACTGACTGCCCACTTAGCGTGCCTTGCTCTGATGAGCAAACAAATAGTAACAAAATCAAGACAAAGCAAAAAAACAAATAGAAAAAAAATTTAAATAAAAAAATATGTAAATTCAAAATATGAATCATATTTCGTTCTTTATTCTTATTTCTATTATTATTTTATTTGTTTTATTATTTTTTATTTTATTTATTTATTTATTTTATTTTTTGCGAAATGTTCAACAGCCGAGTCGTTTTGAAAGAGGTTTTTAGCCCTGAGAAATGTTCCACACGACCGACCGATTCTCGAAATGAAAATAATAAGAATCATGTTCTGCCAATGATTCAACAGAAGAAGAAAAACAAAAGAGTTTTTTTTATGTTTATATAAAGATGATTTGCAAAAAAAAAAAAAAGTCGACAAGACAATCGAACCACAAAACCAGAAATTAAATTCATTGGCAAAAAATATTTTCTTTCTTTTGCAACGTTTCAATCATTCAACTTGTTCTGCATATTTCCCATTTTCGCAAGGAAATTTAATTTCATCCAATATTGAGGAAGACATTTACTAAATTACGGATCTTTATTAATATTATTATCATTATTATTATTGTTGTTGTTGTTGTTATTATTATTATTATTATAAGGGGGTTTACAAACTAGTTTATCTTTCTCATTGTAAGCAATATATAAACGCTAGGAATAGATTCTAGGTTAATGTAATTTCTTGGTACATTATTTTCTATATAAATAGATGCTCGGGTATGTATGCGTGTGTGTGTGTGTCTTAGTGTATGTAAGTGTGTGTGTGTTTATTTATGTGTGCGTACATACATTTATATATAAAAATAAGCCGTTATATTATTGAAACATATTTGAGCCAAAATATTGGCGTGTCTTTTTCGGACTTGTGTTGTCAGGGCCGATATATCGGCCTCTTAGGATCCAAAAGGTTAATATAATATTAAAAAGTGAAAGTCAGCGTTTCCTGTTTGATAGTGTGTGGTCACGAAATGAAAGGTGCTCGACCACAAATAAGGCCAATATTATTAAAGTTTCAAATTCTTCAGCCATTTTCGAATTAATGTTCATTAAGCCGTTTGAAATGGACGTGACCCTTTGAAGTGAATGTTCATTGGACGGGAACATGGCGTGAGCAGGACTCATAGGAGCGGATAGTTTTAGTTTGCAACACTGATCATTATGTCGATTGGGAGTTTGGGAGGAGGAGAAGTATGGAGCAGGGTTGACTAGAAGTTTTATTGTAACTATCTATTGACACGAAGATAAAGCGTGTTAACTGGTTGGCACACACACACACACACACACACACGTCTTTATATACACACGCACACAAATACACACATAAAACATGCAAACTGGCACAGACACGAAGAAGTTCACACAAATACAATCAAACACATACAGATACATACATTTCGGAGGTTTTGAAACAACACATAAACACACACACTCACATATATCTATACATATATATGTGTGTCTTTCTCTCTCTCTATATATATATATATTATATATATAT
>JAUZSX010293696.1:0-13885 GCA_034780655.1 Idiosepius hallami
GGCTAATCTGTATCAAGAATAAAGATTTTAAAAAATGCAAGGGTGAAAACAAAACATGCAAAGAAAAGATGTTTCAAAATCTGACCCCAAAGATGAAGCTTCATTTTGAAAGCTATTGAAAAATAAAATAAAAGATAAAATCCAAAACCAAAAAAAAAAAAAAAAACACCCAGCATGCACCCCAACCCAGAGAAGCTATATATATATATAAGAGTAGATAATGTTTCATATATCGAAATGTTTTTCATCTCATTAACTAGCCGATAAAAATTACAACTACTAACACAAAAAACAATAAAAAAGAGTTGATTTTATGTGATTAAGAGTAAATGAAAACACATATTTATCAAATTCAGCATATATTCAGAATAATCTTTGTAAATGCTTGTAAAATATCATTTTAACAAATAATTTTTCAAATTAAATAAATTTAGTTTAGGTGTAGCTAATTTGTCTGAATACAATTTCAAATCTCAGGGGAAGAACTTAAAATGACAATAGGTTTAATTTTAATGAACACCTTTGAAACTTTAATGAAGCTATTCATATAAATATACAGAAGTAATTATATACATTTATAATTCATTGAATTACTTTCTTGTGCAAAATTACTTGCTCACTTCTACAAACAAAATCATACAATTAATTTGAAGACAATTCATGTGTCTTGTATCTTTCATATATAAAATGCATTGTAAATACGTTTCTAAAGATTTTAGCTCTGTTGAAATTATATAGATATAAAACACGGGCACCAATTTGTACATCTTTTTTTTCTGACTGTAGTCTTTGTCCTTATTATTACTTCAGAACATTAGAGAAGGCGAATAAAACCTTCATCCGTTTTCTATTGATCAAACTCTTATCATAATTGGAAATCACAGATGTCTAAAGGGAATATCAGCCAAAAGATTGAAGATAAGCATGAAGACAACAGTGTTAGAAATAGATGTACAAATTATCAAGCCTCATCCCAAGGATTCTGAAAAACCATGTACACTAATTATTGGATTTGTTGATTTATATAATGTATATGAACAAATTTCTGTGGATGTTCTCATTTTAATGTATGTTTTTTGGGAAAAAAACTTATCTTGATTTATTATAATAATATAAATATGAAGTATATTTGAACTTTTAAAAATATTAAAAGTTTGTAAAGATAATGTTATACCAAGGCATATTTGAATAGAATGAACAATTGTCTTAACCCACTTTGTTTTGGAATCAGTGTTAACCTTAAACCAAACTTTTTGGTAAACCAAATATCAAAAATATCAAAAAGAAAATTTGTCTATTCAGCTATAAAATGTCAATATAAATAAAACTTGATAAATGAATTAACTTACCCGACCCATACACTCCTCTGTGGTGGGGTTGCTCGCAAAATAGGCCTCCATAGTATCTATCTCATTTTCACATTCACTCTTGGGTGTCTGTAATATTAAAAATAATTATCCACCTTATAAGTACCTAATAATCTTTTTGCAGTAAAAATATATTCCAAGATGTTTGCAGTAGTAACTTAAATTCTTATCAATTTAAGCAAATAATAAATGACAAATAATTCATTGAGAAACCTTTGAAAAATCAAATCAAATCATGATTGAATTTTCATAAACTTTTTAAAAAAAGAAAAATCCTTTTAATGATAATAAACATTAAAATGGTGGATTCGATACTTTAAATTCTTTTATAAAATTCTTAATATATACATAAATAATATAAAAAAACATATCAATGTAGGTTCTTTCAATCCAAATTGTCTTATATTAATTATCCCTAATAGGTATGACAACTATCATTACATATACAGCCACTGATGGAAATATTACAAGAACTATTGTATACATACATATATATGTATGTATGTAAACGTATATGTTTATAATTCCTTAATAGATAAGCTCATATTTAATTTTACATAGAAGATTTTTATACAGATTTTATTAAGTATCGAGTGAGAGAGAGAGAGAAAGAGAAAGACTCTCTCTCTCTCTCTCTCTCTCTCTCTCTCTCTCTTTCTCTCTCTCTCTCTCTCTGTGTATCTGTGTGTGTATGTGTATGTGTATGTGCATTCTTTGTTCTATTTAGAAGACATTTAGAAAAATTCAGGAACCTTCATGTGGAAACTTTGCAGAACTTTAACCAGACATTTTATGTAATCCGTAGAGGGTTAGCTTGCATATGAAATGAAAAACATCTTTCCTATCTGATTAAATAAAGACTACCACTCAAAGTTTTGTTCCATACAAGGGTTAAATGAATGTTTCTAATTTCAACTTTAAGACTCACCAATTTGACAAAAACATTCCTAAGTTTAGCATTTCAATCCATGGGGAATCAATGTTATTTTTATAGAAATATGGATAATCATATAGAGTAAAGAAAAATAAATAAAAAAAGTATAACTATGAATATTTTATTTATTGTAATTTCAACTCATAAATAAAGATACTTTTCATATAATTGTAACTTGAGGCACATAATCTTTAAATATGTACCAGAAATAGGAAAAACGTTTTTTTAAATACCTGAATAATAATCAAACAGTTTAAATATCATTCATAATTATGCAGAAGCAAAGAGTTAATCAAATGAAAAATAGGTTGGAAATACAGTTAAAAAGTTTATAGTGAGACAAATATTTGTTTCTCCTCACTAGAGAGAAAAAAGAGCTTTTAGGTGTTGACTTGTGAAGCAAACTTGACCATAACTGACACATAAATATCAGCAATGCCAGTGTAAGTTTGAGGATCAGATGTTGCTTGTAGATATATTGATCTTAACACCATAACTATATTACACAGTAGCAAGAAATGCAGGCGCATTATGAAGTACAAGTTTTAGCTAAGTTCTTTTCTTTTCTAGAAGGCTTGAGAGATGGTTCTACATCAGCTAAAAGTATAAGATCTATAAGTACTAAACCAAAGATCACTAAAGGGCTGTTGAACTCAATAAGTGATTTACCCACACTTCTCTTTAAGACTTTATACATTACATTAAAACATACTTTTTGTTTGAAGTTCTAATGTGCTAAAATATTGATAACACATTTAATTAATAATGTATGACATCATTATACTGATATCTTAAACAAAAAAGAATAAACATTAAGTTATAAAAAGATCTACTTTGTAAATAACAGAAAAGTATAAGCATATTTTTTGTTCTATTTAATAAGCTTTCCCATGGAACCTGAATCAGGTTTTGGCACATATTATAGTTTATTTAATATTGTATGCTTCTAATAGGTTTTCATTTAATGGAGAATGCCAATAATCTAATAATAATAAAGGCATTCACTTTTGCGACATTTTTATGAATTCTATTCATACTTTATTTCATTTACCATTTGCTTTGGAATTAGCTTTGAATGGAAACTAACTGAATTTTGCTTTAATTAACTTTTAAAAATGTCTTATTTGATAAATCATTTTTTCTAAAAATATCATTGCCAAAAATTATAGACACTCTGAAATTCAAAAGCAAAAAGATAACAAAAGATGGAGAACATTATCTTTTGATTTTTCTATTCTTTAAAATTTTTCTTCTGTTTTGCTTTCTTCCATGGAATTAAATTGAAACATTTATTACCTACTTTACATTCAAAGTCAAATGGTTTTGATTTTATCATCAAATTTTAACAACTAATCAGTAATGTATTTGATTTCACAGAATTGATTTGTAATCACATTTTGTTGGTCTATTTCATAAACAAAAAATCGTTATAGACAAATTGAAAAAATATATAAAATTAAACATTGCATATATTTATAGAATTAAAGAATTATATAAGAATAATTTTGAATTTCTAAATAAATAATATATGCTTGTCAAATAACTTCAAACTCAAGGTTTAAATTCTTTTTATTTTTCTTTAAATAAAATTTCATATTCTTTTACACCTCCAATTATTGTTCAAAAATGTATTTGGAATTTTTAAAAAAAAATAATCTTTGATTTAAAGATTGCTCATTGGAAAGCAAATCAATTTAGATAAAAGAGACAAAAGAGTTTGATTTTACCTTATTTGTAAATTCTATGTATATTTTCAGATATTTTATTAATACCTATTTTCATTTTTCTTGAAACTTTTCTTTTATTTGATCTGTCATAAAGTTTTGTTTTTTTTTAATTGGAAATAGAAGGTTTTAAAAAAATCAAATACAGATTCAAAAAGATCTTTTCTTATTTTTGATATCAACTGAAATTCTGCAAATTCCTTAGTGAATTACAACAATATTGACAATGACATTTTACTATTTTATATTAAGTTTAATTGTGTAGGAAATTTCCACAATTTATAAGGATTTTAATATCAATTCAAGATAAATTTTAATAAAATGTCACATAAGAAGGCTGCCATTTGTATGCAAAAACAATAGTAGATTTGAGGCAGGTCATATGACCTTTTATGTAAGTAGAAAAGTTGTTTTTAGGGTTTTCAACAAAGACAGGTTAAATTGAAGGAGATGAATGGCTACATGCCAGAAGGTTGCAGGGATCTAGTTCAGATAAATGGAATAGGATTTCAATATTAATAACAAAAAGGAATAAACTTCAAATTAGTATAAATGTTTATATTTCTTGAACAACAGAAGAATGAATGTCTGAAAGAAAGCGATTATGACTCAACACGGTGTGATATGCTGAACCAGCTTAATATATATACTTGGTGAGCAGCACCAATCAAGTTTGGCACAAGGCCATTTTCAAGGTGAATGCAATCGCTTTGACTGGGATTTGAACTCGCGTACTACGATTTCAGAACCCAAGCTTTTACCAATGCTCCAACTTTGCTGCCCAGCTTAAGTAAGACAAGATTGATTGTGACAGGGAAGGAAACACTTAAACCAAACTACACAACAATGATATATGATTGTCTGGATTGATTATGTACTTTTTCAGGTACTTAATGGACGATGAGTGATGGGGCTCTTCTTTAAATTAAACTAAATTTTTTTGTTTTATGGCTTAACCTATATTCATGATATACATTATTTTTATAATTAGACAAGTTTGGATTATCACATTTATTTGAGCTATTTGAAGATGAAAGTATAGGTACAAATAACTTTAATAAAAATATCCATTAAAAGATTACATTTGTAGGAAATTGAACCACTATTATTTTGGTTTTATTCATGGATTTTGTTTCTGAAAATAACTACTGAGATCTTAAATCTAAGAATCTTTTAATAAATAAACAATGAGATGATGTAGATATTTTGATGAAGAAATAACAAATTTTCAGATAAGTTTAGCTTAATTAAACTGATTTCTCAATTTAGAAGATTATTGATAAAATCCATGAAAAGATCTAAAACTCGTAATTTTATTGATGAAAGAAAAATATTTTCTTAAACAGAATTGATTATAAAGATTATTTTGCTGCAGTAATTAAAATTTTATGTTTTCTTTTTATTTGATTTTAATTTTTCCTCTTTTTTGACTTGATCAAAAAGATGAATGGCATTCTTTGAAATATTCTTATTATTAATCAAAATTGTTTTGAAAACAAAATAATAGACATTCTTTTTTATTTATTGTTTATGACAAAACATTAACTCTTTTCCTTCCTTTCTGTCAACCATATTGGATTTTCACTACTTATAGCATTATCTTGCTCTTTGTTCCATGAACATTTATGGTTATTTAATAAACTGTTAGGTAATAACCTTCTTATCAAATGTTTTTCTTCTTATGCCATTTAATTTTTTTCTATTCATTGCTCTACCCAGTGGCAAAAGCTGCTGGTGGTGCCAGGGGTGGCAGTTCCACCTTAGGCACTGAAACGTGTCAATCACTTCTAGTTGGTGGCTGAAGAAGGAACAGTAAAGAACATATGGTCACATGATATATGTAAAAAATCAATGGTAGAGAAAATGAATTACCAGAAATTTAATGTTTGACTGAATTTTAAGTAGTAATTATTACGGCTCTTAAAATTGTTCAGACTTTTATTGTGATATTTTTTGTTGCATTCCCAATGTCTCTGCTGATGTTCTTTCTGACTTTCTTCAGGTATTTATTGATAAACTAGAGAACCTTTAAACAGAACTTTATTCAAAATGAAAGTTCCATATTTCATCTCATAAAACCTGAAAGAGTTTTCACATTAATCAAAATGTAGCATAAAATAGATGAGAATAGAAATTCAAATAATTGCAGTTAATTGCTATTTAATATTTAAGAGGGAATAAAAACAAGGCCAATCAATGTTTGATTCTAAAAGAAATAATTAAATTTAACTATCATATTTGATAAATAATATTATCTCTAAAATATGGTTTGATTATTGCAATAAAGAAGACAGTTTAATAACCATAGGTAAATACTTTTGACTAAGTCAACAGTCTATTCATTGGAATATCTTCCTGGTTATTTAGACTGTTATTGTGTGATTGTTAAACTAAAAAGAAAGCTTTTTTACAAGTGAAAACAGACTGGCTGTGCAGTAAAAGAAAATGAAAAAAAAAGAATGTTTAACAATTTGTTTTGTTTAACCAAAGAATAAATAGTAAGCAGATGGTGGAATTGGTAATCGTTTGATAAATAACAAAACTTTGACTGTTTGTTTGCTACCAAATAAATAGAACAAAGACTAGTGCATATTGTTACTTTTTTTGTAGTTGTTTATTTTTAGCTAAAGTTGCATTCTTAGGCAAATAAACTTGTTTATTTATGCAACTAGTGATTTATAATCTTTACTAAACTCAATGTTAAATGTTTATTTTTTTAGAACTTTTCTAGCAATTATTTACTGAAAATGTTTCAATTTTATTTTACTATGGATTATTGAACTGCTTTTTATTAATATAACTAGTAATGTACAAATAATATTTATGCTCAAACTCATGTTAATGCTTCACTCCCGTAACTATCTCAAACAGTTATCACAATCTTCATGATATTTCCAAAACTTTGATAATCAAATTTTTCAATAATACAAATTTGGATAATTCTTCTTTTAATGTTTTAATAAAAGATGTATCTTCATTTTTAAACATAGAACTAAACATAGGACAATTGTCAATGGGAAAATGTACAATGGAGGTGTTGAAAAGAAAACGATCCCAATTATTTTAAAAGGAATTTGAAATTTAATCTTTTATTCGAAATTATAAAGTGACTTATTTGCTTTTGCTTAAGTATTCTAATTACTATTTTTTTACAGATATTTTCTCAAGTAAGTAGATTACTTTATTGACTATTTCTTCAGAGATAATATTCCTACAGCATTATCAATAATGTTCCCTTCTAGTTCTAATCACATAAACATTCATAAGAAAAACAAAATCAGAAATCATTTCATTATAAAAAAAAACATATAAAAATAAGAATTCAAAATTGTTATCAGTCAATTGAAATGATTTAAGCTAAAAGCAATTTCTCTCATTCAAAATGATGGTGAAATTCATTGTTGTTTTTTTAATGTCATATAAATCTTTTTGGTCATTATGCTGAGAATAATCATTACTTTATAAATATCTTTTATTCAACATGTTTAAATAATACAAATTGCCTTATTAAATCAATGGCTCAAAGGAATAAAGACATTCATACTTTTTACAATGTTTTTTGGCTCAAATGAAAATGAAATAGATTTCAAAATGGATTCTGAGGTATTTTACTGTTTCAAGAATGAATTTGTTTTTTTCTTCAGTTCAGTATTAATCTATATGATCATTTAATGTTAAAACTCTCTTTTAAATGCAAATATTTTTTATTTGAAATATTTTTTATAAGAATAGTAATTGCAGCATTTTATCTCTATGTAGAAAAGAAAAAATAATATTACTGTGTTTTTCCTAAAAAAAGATTTAAAATGAGCTTCATAACTCTCAGTGAATATTTTCTTGATTTATGCAGAATGTTTCAACAAGATTGTATAATATTTTTATATGAAAATATTTATAGATTATGATTGAGCATATAGTTTAGTAGAAAGAAGGGAGAAAATTCAGGTACAAAAGTAGTAAAATTACCAAAGTAATTAATTTAAGTCAGGATTAGATAGGGTTTCCATTCATTCTAATAGAATAAAAGTATTTTGTTCCAGTTTATTGACTTTATTGATTACAGTTCTACCTTGTGAGAGAACGGAAGAAAAGTTAAGCCAACTGCTTTCTTCATTCCTATCAAAAAAATTTACAAGAACTAATCAACTATGAGAATACTCAAGACCAGTGTCCAGATGGTCAAACTTAGGAATAAGAAAAAACAGCAAGAAGGATGAGAAATGGTGAGAGTAATGGAAAAGAAATTAAACAAGAAATGAACATTAAATGTTGACCAGATTCATTGGTGGAACTCACTTTAGATGTATTAATGGAAAAGGGAAGACAGGTCTTGAAAACAAGAAAAAGGTCAAATTAGGAGAAAGAAATTTTGGGACCATTTATATACACAGAATGAAAAAGAAAGACATTTTATCAAATGCCTTATTTCAAAAACATTTAAGAAACTAAATAATAAAAGTTTATGAAAAGATCTCACCTCAGGAACCAAAACTCTTCCATCTGGACCCAATCTCATTGCATTCTTTTCCAGTAATTCATTGAGTTGCTAAAAAAGAACAAATCAGAAATTAATATAAATTAAAACAATTTTTTTTTCTCTATTTAGAAAATTATGTCCTTTATTTTGTAATTCTATCAAAGGCATTGCTTTAGTATGTCACTATAGAAACATAAAATTGTACATACATGCCAAAACCCTTATTTGGTCAAACATAGTTGTCAGCACATAAACAAAACAAGCATTCTTATTGTCATAGAATCATTGATTTGCAAAATAATTTGTTTAAATAAATTTAATTTTTTGTCACACAATTTTTGAGATGATTATAGTATTTTGTATGCCATAGCCTGATATAAAAGTCATGCAAATACTTAATTATAGTATCAAGTCATAGTCTTACATAACTAGAATTCAAACAAGTATCAACTTTTATCATCAATCCATAGAAGATAAATGAAGAATATGAGTAATGTAGTAACAATATCCTCATTGTATTGACTGTGTAACACAATGGATAAAGGAATTAAGTTTATACAGTTTTAATTAAGCATTATATAAAAGTGAGAGTTTCATTCATACTGAAAGGCTATTATGTCCATCCGGGCAGTTTGCATTCACCAAGTGTCCATCAGGGCAAGAAATGACAGCACAACGTTGATTAAAAGAGTGCCCCAAGATCTGAACTGCACTAACACTGTGGTTGCTGCACATGCAAGGGTTGGCTATGATTTTCATTTTCTATAGGTTTATCAAAACATTTCAACAACTATATTAACAAAGAATACAAATAACACTTCTATCTGATGATAGTTAATAGAATGAGAATGGTCTACTCCAATGGATTGAAGTCAAGTTTTAGGTTCTGTTAAAAATTAGGTTTAAAGTTTTCTGAAGACTCCAGATTATAAAATAAAGAAAGAATCTCAAATTTGATCACCTGAATAAAGAGAAGAGTTTATTGGGCAAAAGATTGTGAAGGTAAAAAAACAAAAAAGATCAAGATAGCAGTTTGAAAAAATCCAGCCTTACTCCAAAGATTTCAAAACTGACCCAAAACATATCTATTGTAATTATTTATGGACAGTCACATGACCTAAATTACCAAGATTTTCTTGTTTGATTCAAATTTTAAGATTTTTGTAATTGATGTTATTTTAACTATATTGATCTTTGATCCTCTCTTCATTGTTAAATACACATAATTTGGCCAAGAACTTTTAAGTATTAAGAGTCAAAATTAGAATAGAATAAAGTTTGGCCTTCAATTCATGGAAGAGGGATTCTAGATTTTAAATGTTTTTAGGTTTGACATGAATTTTTCCAAGACAAATCAAACCTAAAAAAGGCTTGAGGTCATAAATGTTTAGTACATAACAAAGATTATTAGCAATGAACAAACAATCTAAACAATATAGACAATGGCTAAAATAAATGCTACCTTTTATAACGGAAGAAAGAGAAATCAGTATCAAAATAACATCTGTGGTTTGTTTAAGCATAATTAATCTTGATTTTTTGCTACTATTTTAAAAAGTTTTGTTTTTATGTCATCGGTGAAGACCTAACACATGAAAATGCCAATAATGTTTAAAAGCATTTTAGAATCAAAATTTCTGCATAAGGAAAGGCTTGGTTGGTTGATTGTTTGTTTAGCTGGTTGTTAGTTTCACTAGTTGTTTGTTTGTCCATTTGTTTATTTGTTTGTTGGCTAGTTGGTTGGTCGGTTGTAAACGTACTCATGAATTGTACTCTTATGCTACTACATAGAAATAAAGATGCAATGATTTTAAGATTTAGAATAATTAGATAATTTATTTTTCTTTCTTATGTGTATGTTCATAGATATTCTAGGACATAAGAATTGGAGATAAAACTAAAAATCTATGTATAAAACATATAAAAAAGTGTGAAAATAAAAGGAAAATTCACTTATTAAATAAAAATAATGTTAAAATGTCTATCTTTATGTCATTTTAGAAGATGGTAAATAAGAATTGTTACTTCTGGGAATAAAATCTAGTTATTTTTATCAAGTTCTATTGACTTGGCTTGAAGGCCTTCTATTTGGTGTGAACTTACTTTCTCATTAACTTCAAAGGTTTCCTTAAAAAATGGTTTGTCCATAACAAAACCCACTCCTCTTGTATTTTGTTTGCCCAACTGAAACAAATTCAATTCTATGCCAGTTGCTTTGAACTTAATTTCAGAAAACTATTGTCTGGCATTTTAGTTTTAACATTAGTCTACCAATAAGATTTTGATAAAAGAATTGTCTGTTATACTCTAAATTAGATTTCTGATTAAGAGACTGCTGGACTGGTTGCTAATCAAGGGAATCAGTGCATTCTTTATATAAACACACACACATACACATACACACAAACACACACTCACAAATGAATCAATGTACACATTAGATTGCTTGTTCTTATTCAGATATGCTGAATAATCTACATAATTTGCTTAATCTCATTAAACTAAATTAACTCTAACTTTTTAAAGAATAAAAAGATGGCTTGAATCAAGTATAAATGATTATCAATTGTCTTCAGTGTAATATATTTTGATATTCAGGAATAGAATAATAAATACAGTAAATAGTAGATACAAAGAGAAATTGAACTTTCCTCCGCAAAAGGCTTGAGATGCAGTAAACCAATCAACTGAGCTGACAACCAATTCTATGTTTTTATTAAAAATTGAAATAAAAAATCTTTCCCTAACAAAAAACCATTCTTAAACTTTCTCAGTTTATATCAAAAGGTTAAACGGATTTTTTGATTTTCAACACAAAAATTATGTTTAAACATCAACAATTTAGTCTTCTGAATTCATTTTTGAATTAATAAAAAAACAAACAAGAATATCAAACAGAGAAAAATTTGTTGCCAATGGAATTAGAATTTTTATGGAATAAATTATTATTAACTAATATTTTCAATTAATTTTAATGATGCAAAAAGTAAAGAAACTGCAAAGAAAGATAAATCAAGTCAAGAAATAAAAAAGGTTAAGAACAAATATTTTTAGGGAAAGCAAAATTGGTTCTTTCCTAAAAGAGTCAAGGTTATATTTAGAAAGTAGAATCAAGTTGCTCATTCAGCCAAATTCATTTTTGCTCACACCAAAAATAAACATGAAACATTATATGAAAAAAAAAGAAAAAAAAAACAAATAAATATGAAAAATTATACGTGAGGGAAAAAAGAAAGAAAAAAATAATATTCTTTGAAGAAAGGGTTTGGATCAAAATACAAAAAGTATTGAAAAAAAAAAGAATGTTACTGATAATGATGTTGATTCTCCTTTAGCAGCCCAGTCCAGCAATTAATGGCTACTGGCCACTTGACAATGATATTGCCAAACATAAACTAATCTAATCTAATCACCTGCTTTTGCCGTTCTCTCCTTTGCCATTTTCTTATTTGCTTTAAGATGATAATGATGATGATGATAACTATTATTATCACGTTCATTAAGACAAAAAAAGGAAAAAAAAAAAAGAAAAAGTAAGTTTTTTTTCATTAGAAAACTAATTATCTCCATTCTATGATTTGCTTCTTCACACTGTTCTCATTTGCAGGATTGAGACTTTAGTCAGGGAATTATCTTACAGATACAATGCATAATAATGGAATATTTCATTTTCTTTAATATTTGACTTCAAATTGGTTTTCAATTCAAAAATAATTACCAACTCAAATATTTCCTTTTCAATAGCAAATCAATATGGATGCTGAATGTATCATGTTAAAAAACAAGTCCTAAGTTATTCAAGCCATTCATAGGAAATTGATTGCATGGATAAAAGATTAGAAATCCATGTCAGAGACTTTTTATTTACATAAAACATTAATTATTTAACTACGTCAGCACAGTAGTTAATTAGAATTAGTGAATTATTTAAAAATAAAGCTTAATAGTTAACAAGGTAGATTGCTTGAAACCATTTTAAGTACATTAGTTAAGCCTGTAGTTAAAGTTGTTAAGCTTAATTTTTTGTGAATTGATATTGTTTCTAAACTTGAAAAATCATTTATTTTTAATTTAAATTGTAAACAATTTATATCAGTGGATAGAGCACCTCCTCAGCTACATTTTCTGCAAAAGTTTTGATCTTTGATTAATAAAAAAAAACAATTTCAATAGAATTTGTAATGTTTGATAGGGGATAATTTCATAAGAAGCGAGTAATACTTTTCATAAGGATGTTCCGATTGGATGTTACCACAGCATCTATAAAATTGAACAAAAAGATGGTTTTATCATCTCTAGTTTGAAAAAGATTTTTAAGAAACCACAATGATCATTCAAATTGATTAAATAAAGAGCAGATAATTCAATAATTAGGGTAGGTATTTAGTTCATTTTTATGTTTTATTACTTTTCTTTCAATCTTATAAGCTTAACTAACAAAAAATAACAACAAATGGTTAATAAGTTATGCTTTGTAGATCTGGTATTAAATAAGATTCAATGTTAAAAACTCTCCAAGCTATATCTTCTATTGCCACTTACTTTGATGATTTAAAAGCCCAATATTTGATTTAACTTAGACTTAAACAGATACAGGCACTTTTTACCAAGAAGAAATCAAATGATTAAAGAATTTGTTTTTCTGTAGACAGACAAGAAATGAATGGTTTGTCCTTCATGAAGAGAATCAAGAGTGACACTAAAGACCATTTGTGTCTGTAAGGAAGATCAACTTGATGAATGGATATTAAGTGCCAGGAATTGTGGGAAAATTGTTCAGAGTTTTAAATGTGAAAAGTCAAATACTAAAGACTTAGCCAAACTTACAATTACCCACGTTATCCACACTAAATTGGTTAAAATCAAAAACTAATTCATTGCCACATTTATTTTATGGACTGAGATCCTCATCTTTATCAGTGTTACAGACTATGTTGTTATTGTAACAATGATGAAGAAACAATTCATTTATTGAAAATAACTTAAAGGTTGTTTTTTTTTAATTTTCTGTTTTAATTTTCTGAGTTACTTTGATAATAACTTCAGAATAATCAATATTATGTTTATCAGATAAGCAAACAATGCTTATTTCAATACTACATACATCCATTGAATATGGGAGTTATATCTTACTTGCTTGTTTATCTTACTTTATATAAAACATTAAAGTTGGTACACTGAAGAAAATATAGCTTGTGTAACTTCAGCTTATGTGTACCAATAGACACAGTGATGCAAAAATAGTCAAAACATTAGAATTAGTGAATTAAAAATAAAGCTTAACAGTTAACAAGCTAGATTGCTTGATAGTCCAGTAGCTTAGCTCCAAAAATTGAAGGAATCGTTCACTTTTTGATAAAAGCATGAAATTTGGTAGACACAT
>JAUZSX010293707.1:0-13885 GCA_034780655.1 Idiosepius hallami
GGAGAGAGAGAGAGAGAGAGAGGGGCAGAAAGATATATGGATTTATAGATGTATATTTCAAGTTTAATAATGATTTTCTAATTAATCCTAACAATTAATTATTTTGGAAATTTTTTGCCTCGCAGCCCCTAGGGAGCTTGGGCCCCCCCACCCGAAATTGCGGTGTCTGTGGGGGGCCTAAGTACGGCCCTGCATACAGATTGTGTCTATAAAAATCAAAACAAAACTTTTTGATTAAATTAATTTCTAATTAATATCGTAAAAGGTTTTACATAAATTGAATACATAATAACAAAACTCAAGTAAATGAAATAGGACAAAAATATATATATATATATAAGTATATCATTATCTGTGGAAAGTGTCTACTTTTTCCCAAAGTTAAATGTTTATTAAAGTGTAAAGTATATTAAAAAGTCAAGAAAAATAATATTTTAAAGAGTTACTTTCTTTATTAAAAATATTGATTGATGAGTCAAAAGGATTTTTTCTTCTGAGTTATTTCCAATATGAAAATGCACAAACCTCTTCACAAGGTTTTTCAAATACATTATATATATGTGGCCAGTGCTGTGCTTAGCCACATAGCGGCTCATACACAGAATGCGTCTGGTGGTCCCTTTACTCTAAAAAAGGTAACATACTGAAAACTATACAGGGTGTCTCAAAAAATGTACTTACAAATATAAAAAATGTACTCTTGCTTTGAATGATGACAAATCCTTTATTTATGAACATAAAGTGAAACGGAATAGCTTTGAATTTATATTTGTGAGTATATCTTTTTTTTTAGACATATATATATTTAGACATATATATATTTTTAGAGAACATTTTTTTATATACATATATATCGCTTAAATCCAAAAATGCAAAAAGTGAACATGCATAAAGTGAGAAGTCGAACTAAACACTTAATGTGACGCATTTGTTGTTGGTTTTCACCTTGCTTAAATCCGAAAACGCGTAAAGTGAAAAGTCTCTGTATACCTAAAAAGAAAAATATCAACAGAAAGAATCTAAAATTCTCAATAGCTAGAGAACCAGCTTAAATAATTAATGCAATCAGGTTAATGTATCATTGCTGAATGACAGATAGCAAACGTTGATTTCATTGATCAGACATTTTCTGTCTGCTGATATTAAATGTTCAAAGGATAAAACAAGATTAAGATCTTGTGCCAAGGCTTAAGACGCTCAGGTGATGACAGGTTAGAAATTCTTGGATAGAACAAAATAGGTCTTTTTTTTTTTCATTTTTTTTTCTTTTTTCTTTTTTTCATAAAACAGAATTTAATAATTGTATTTGTACAGAGTGTTCCAAAAGTCTGGACAGATTAGTGTTGTACGGGACATAACTACGTACGAACCAGATACAAAACAATACATTAAAGAGCTACCATTTGATTGGCTCACCATTTTGTCTTGGCGTCTCCCGCCTTACACTCTACAAAATGTACTCCTGTTTAACAAAGCTTTTCCAAGGATGAGCATTTAGCTCCCACACGTTAAGTCCCTTTTCTTTCCCTTCATAGACATTTATTTATCCTTCAAAGGCAAATAGCCTTTGTATTTGTATTAATACGAAGTGCCAATAAACCTTCATTTTACGTATTCCACTTAAGCATATTCTTGTCATATTATTATATCCCGTTAAAAGGATATAACAATTAGAAATATCAACTGCAATAATTTCGGTGCAGCTGAATGACATTTTTTTCTCCCAAACATCTGAAAATATAGAAAAGCTCAATCTCTAATAAAAGATTTAATGAATCACAATTTCTTAATAAACAGTGAGGGGTTTAATGTGCAAGTAAAACCTTAGAGAAGAAGGCCCTGAAACGGTACACATTTTTTCCTGATGACCCCAAAATTTATATAGTTGATTATTTGAATTTTTACGTGTTGGATTGCTCAGAAACCATCATAAAAAAATTATACCAATAGGATAAGAGAAATTTTAAAAAGCTACCTTTTTTGTTAAGTTTGAATTACTTTTACAGAAATTTCCTTCTCTATCAAGGGTGGACTAAGAGTTTTATGGGTTTTTAGGTAAAAGAATACAACTGGCTACATCACCTGTCCACATTTTTTACATTTAAATGCCCCATGTAGAGGCTGTACACTAGGTGATCTGTTCATATAGGCTTAACTATGTCCGGTAGACAGCTTCATGCATTAGACAGACATTAGGGTGTGCAGGCAAAGTGGAGTGACCCATGTCAGAATGCATGTATTAGTATGTATAGCAAGGACATGTAGAGGCTGTACAGTAGGTAATCTGTGCATTTCTATTTAACTATGTCTGGTAGTTATGTGCAGGCAAAGTAGAATGACCCAAATCAGAATGCATGCATTAGAGTGTATAAAAAGGACATTCTAGATAATTTTATTAACAGCCATGTAAGCCTCTTTCAAGTGCCAGACCCTCGAGCAAGGTCTGATTGACCAATGGCTCAGTCTAACCCTGCAGGCTATTAAAGAATCCTGGAAACATAGAAAATCCTAGTATTTATCTAAAAGAGATAGAAAGTGAGAGAAAACTTCTCACTGGATTAAACCTGATCTAATCCGCTACCCCAACTTTTTTTAGAACATGTTTAAGAGGGTTTATACAGTAAAGATCATAGATTAGATGCATTTGATTGAATGTGTCAGTAGAGAATGTGATAAATTAATTTTAATATGGATTTATTGCATTAAGCTTGCATGAACTCTGCTTTACACATTAATCTTTATATCACAAATCATAAAAAATCATATAGAAAAGATTATTTTTGTAAAATTCAAATTGAATTGAAAATCTTTTTAAAAATATAATTTCTTCAGTTTTGCTTTTTAGAGACCTTGTACAAAGGTTATGCTGCAGATAAAATTATATAAGCCATGTAGAAAGTCAATTACAAATTGATTTTTATTCAGACATATTTCATTAAAAAGAATTCTGATTTTTCTTTTTAATATTTTGATGTAATGGAATAACCTAACACCCCTTCATAGATGAAATGAACATCGTATATAACTAGACTGAGGCAGAAGGAAGAAAGACAGAAAGAAAAGAAGAAAGATGTCAGGGATTCTCATGTCACATGTATTCCCTTGTAAATAAAAAAAACCTTGTCTTAAACCTTAACCCAGTATTCTTGCTGTATTTTTTTACTTAAAAGTAAGGATAGAACATATTTTTAATTAAATTTTTTCTCATCTTCTCAAAAAAAAAAAATTAGTTGCAAGGTCAAGTGTCTTGATATAATTCCCTAGCTTTTTTCAAAAACACTTAAAAGAACTTGCGCAAAAAATGTAAGGAAAAAAATACAAATTAACAACAAGAAAGAAATACATCAGATCAAAACATAATAAAACGAGAATATAACTAACAAAAAATGTCAATCCTTAAGGATGGTCAAGGAGGACTAAAAACATTTGGAAAAAAAGCTGGGGAAATATGAAGACACTCGATTCTGCAACTAAGTTCTTTGATTTCTAACAAGAAAAAATTAGATTAAAAATTTTGAAAAGAAAAATTCAAATTATTTTTAATGTAATATGACTAAATAACAATATTCTGATTTAATATACTAAAATTAAATAAATTTTTGTATGAAAAACCCTAACTAATCAACTAATTTGAAAAGAAAGAAACTGAGCTTGAAGAATGACCATCATCTACAATCATCAGATCATAACTGAGTTGTCCCAAAAGTTCAAGAAAGCATGTCAAGAACTCTTTGATTCTGAATGGTACTTTCACCAGATCCAAAAGCTTGCAAATTGTTAGCAGAAAATCTTGGTAAATAATGGTCTTTATTTTGAGGAATAATTTTTTTTTGTTTTTTCATTACTTGGCAAGTAAAATTTCAAAGTGTTTATGAACTTTTGGGACAACTTAATAATATATATAATAATATTTAAGACAAACTAAGACACATAGAGAACTATTTTTGGTCAGAAGGAGAGGTTTTACCTTGAAATAGAACAGACTCTCATCGCCATCAAAGCATCATGCTGCCTTATAAAATCTTATATCAATTTAATCATATTCTAAATTTCAAGTGTACTCACAACCCAGTCTAAATATACCGTTCTTTCTAAAACAAGATAATTAGCCAAATTAAAATATGGGTGTTTCTTTTAATGTCTTTACTTTTTGTTCAATTTTGAATCATATGATTAATTACATATTCAAACATGAAAGGAATGCTTGAAAATTATTTTGTTTGCAAACACCAACAAAAAAGATATTTAAGTTTGTGTTTCTCTTCTAATTGTATGTTGCTTGTATTATTATCAAAATAAATTCTCAAATCAATGGAGCATGATTAAGTTTTTTCATGAATGTTTTTTTCATACACTAATTTAGATTGTATTCTTGGATTTGTATTGTCAACATCATTATTATTTAACTACATATGCAATTCAACCAGATTCTATTCTGCTACATTGGCAGATTAGATTAAATGAATCAATTACATGAATTCTATTCACTCTCAATCTGTCTCTCCTCTCTTTTCACTTATCTATCTACATGAAACTGTATCTGTCAGTCTCTACCTCTCCCCTACATTTAACTCTCTCTCTTATTTCCTCTGTTCAGGGCCCCCCCTGCAGACTGCACAGTTGTGGGGGGGGCAAGCTCCCTAGGGGCCACAAAGTTTCTTGGCTTCACATATGTTTTGTATTGCAAAAAAATTATCAAATTAATTAATTGTTAGGATTTATCAGAAAATCATTATCACACCTGAAATATACATCTATCAACCCATCTAACTTTCTGCCTATCTCTCTCTATATATATATGTATTTGTATATGTATGTATATAGAGTCAAAGGCTCTAGTATGGTGAGAGGGGGAAACTTGCCCTTTTAGGGTAAAGGGGCTGCAAGGTGCATTCTGCATCTGGGCCACTAAGTGGCTAAGCATGGCACTGCCTCTGTTTGTTTATTTATGAATCTATTTCAGCGTTCTGGAAACAAATCCCTATAAACATATATTCAAAATATACATTGCTCAAGATTACTTGAAGAAGTATATCTAATGTTGATCATTTGTATGTCCAATGGGCAGAGGACACAAATCCCTAACTAAAAATATTTTAGCAGTTGAAAGACAGACTCCCAAAATATAAATATTATCAAACTATATTAACCCAAAATCTCAGGTAAGAAGAATATTTCCTTTTGATTAAAGGCCTCCAAAGAGGTGCATTCCATTTTTGGATAAAGATCTCCAGGAGATGCCTTGCATTGTGATTTGAGATCCTTATTAGTTATCTCCACTTTAAAAACATTTTTCTTTGATTTAAATGAAATTTAAACTCTAGAGAACTAAACAGAAACTTACTTAAGCTATCAGTAAATTTCCCAATTAAGTCTAACCAAGAGAAGGCTATAGATTGTAGGTTTTATCTCATCAATTTGCTGTTTAATACTCCATCATTACAAAGTAAAACAATGCTAAAACTACCTCTCTATTAATAGTTCAGGTAATTTAAATCACTTCTACTTTTTGAATAAGATCATAAAGAGTTAAGTCTTCTGTTCATAAAAATAAGTTTTATAACATCTATCTTGACATTTGCAGAGAGAATTAATATCTTATAAAAGCAGGTGAATTAATCAATGTAAAATTCAATAAAAAAAAATTTCCATTTGTATGGATTAATCAGAGATTATTGAATAGAACATTTTTCAGTTAAACTCGTAATTTAAGCATTAGAACAATTCTGTTGCCTTTATTCTTTCTACATATCAAAGCATACTATTTGAATTTAGATTCTTTGATGATTTATCATCGATTTATATTGATTGATTTTTGTTCACCAATCGAATGATGAAAACCATAAAAAATAAAATCAACTGTTTAATGCCTTGCACAAAAATGTCAATAAGCTTTTTCTCCATTTTAGAATATCTAACTTTAATATTCTTTTGGAATTCTTCAAATAAGTCTATGTTAACAATAAATTGATAAGTTCCAAAATCCACTCATGACTGTTCCCTGTGGCTCAATTGATTGATTTCCTGCAGTTCTAAATGATCATTATCTAAAGATGAAGGTTTCAATCCCACTTAAAGTTAGTGATTATTAAGAATACATACATTCCCAAAAATCTAGTGATTAAGTGAATAAAGGGTTATAAGCTTGAAATTCTGAGAAGACTCTCAATTACCATTCTGATCACCTGAAAAAGGTTGAATAGTTCATCAGCCAAATGTAATGATGAAAAAGATGAAGACAACAGTCAGAAGAAATAGATGTACAAATGTAACTTTTATCTAATTGAATATAATTAAATAAAATTAAAAAAGATATTTGTCTTATATATATTTGCATATATTAAGGTTGATGGGTAATGATGAAAAAGATGAAGACAACAGTCAGAAAAAATAGATGTACAAATGTAACTTTTATTTAATTGAATATAATAAAATAAAATGAAAAAAGATATTTGTTTTATGTATGTTTGCATATATCAATTTTTTTAATTCATTCTTTTGTGAGAAAAAGAATAAATAAAGTAATAAGATTTTGAAAAAAGAAAACCCCAAGATTCCAGTATCAAAAGCATTGATAGCAGTGAGTGAAAAATATATGAAGCTTTTTTTTCTCTCCACCAATAAAGATGATAGCATTGCAAGGTTCATCTTAGCATTACTGGCTAATATTGCTTCTTGTATTTCTCAACTAGAGTGTTATTGATTCAAGTCAACCATTGAACATAATATATCTGGTTTCGTGTGGCTTATCAATTTTATGTTTGACTCTTTAAATACCAATATAATATAACGTATGATTTCCTCTAGAATTTGATAGACATCTATTATGTTTATAAATTGATTCATATTCAACTTAAACAATAATATTTAAGATTTTATATATTAGTAGTATACTTATGAAAAAAATAGGCAACATTTAGAAAGTTCTTGTCAGTATTGTTTTAATATAAAATATTTAATGATCAAATGCCAAATTTTTACTGAGGACACCTCATTGCTCTGTTGATAAATCGTGGGATTTTAAATCCTAGTCATTCTATTATATTGATATTTAGTCTAATTGCCCTTTCCCTTCCAGCTATGGGTTAAAAAGAATAACTACTGTTCTATTGCCAAACTGTTTATAAAAAAAAGTTTTCTAAAATATATTATTCTTGACATTAAATAGCCTTAAAGGTTGATAAGCTGATAAAAATAAATAAACAAAAACTGTTTTAACTTAAAATTTATGCCAAGAAGTTTTTACATCCAAACTTAGCTCAAAAGAAACCACTATAATCAAATCAATTTTTGGAGTTGCTTTTGTTTCATACCATATCAACCCTAACAGTGGGCAGTGATCATGGAGTATTGGTAAAAGTTCAGAATATGGAATCGTACTATGCGAGTTCAAATCCCAGTCAAACCCATTACATTCAACTTTAGCTGCCTTGAGTAGATCGGACATGTTAACTCAGGAGAGCAACTCGTCTAGGTAAAAAACAACACTAAATTCAAAATACCCAAGTATACAGAGCACGTTAAAAAATGGCCTAGTGCCAAACTTGGGTTGGTACTCACCAAGTAAATAGAAATATCAACCTTTACAGTCATCTAACATTATGTTCTTTTTTTCTTTAAAAATGTTGCATTTTACGAAGAAATTATTAAAAGATTTATTTATAATAGAAGAATATTCTTTCTGATAGTTCCATCTGTTAGTATTGACCATGAACAATGACGCTCCCTTGATAGATTCTAGGGGGTGCCCACCTTCCCTTATAAAGTATAAGCCTGGGCAAATTTATGTGAAAAACCAGTTGAGAAATTAAGTTGAAAACCCAAGAAGCAGGTCCTTCCCTCTACAATACAAATAAAAACAAAGGATCGAAAAAGGTAATTATATTTTGGCATCAGAAGCATGACAGAAGTTGTTAGAATATTATTGAATAAAGCAGTGGACCACTTTAGGAACATTAATAAATAAAGTAGTGAACCACTTTAGGGAAACCAGCCCTAAATTTTGAATTTTAAGTTCACCTTCTAATTAAAATACAAAAACTAAGAAGCTTCATGAAACTGGATTTTGGAATCAGCTAGAGTTACTCTCCCAGGATTTATGGACTTCTTAAGTCCAGGTTTTTCCAATCAGTATTGTCCTTACACTTAAATGAGTTAATCTCCTGAATTTATATTTACTTGGTGGAGTACCAACCCAAGTTAGACACAAGGTCATTTTTATGTGCTCATTATATCCAAGGGCTTTTGTAATCAATGTTGCCCTTCACCTAGATGAGTCTCTCACCCGAGTTAACAAGTCCTATCTGCCGAAGACAGCTAAAGGTAAATGCAATGGTTTTCACTTGGATTTGAACTCGTCTAATATGTGTAATAGTCCAAGCTTTTCCCACTGCTCCACCCTCGCTGCTGGAGTCACTCTCCCAACTTAATGAGTTTAAACCTGCATTAAACAACCATAATTGAACACAATGATTCATCTAGGATTTGAACTCAACCAATTTTAGGGTTCAGGCTTTTACCACTGCTCTACTTCATTGTAGTAGTATTTAACCTATAGCCGAGAAGAACAAATAGTATTTATATCATTCTCAAAGTAGTATGCCCAAGAGTGAATGAAACAGACAGAATCAGATATAGATTTATATCATTCAATTTGATATTTTAAGTTGTTACCACTATGCAATGGACATCCCAATTTTAAATGTAAAATGTCATTATTCACTTGTAATAAATTTTATGTGTATTTTAATTTTCTTCTTTTTCAAATGATTAATCAATTTGCAAAATGACTGTTTTTGAATCAATTTTGTGAGTTTCATTTGTTATCAGATAGGAAGTAAATTACATGGGAGCCTCAAAACAATTTAGATTGTTTTAAAAACCTGTAATAAAAAGAATAATTTTCCAAATTGATTAAAAAGAAATGAATTATAGATTGCTATCAATTAAGTTTTTCTCTTGTTATAAAACCAGAAAATATGTTTAGACTTATGGCTTTGCACTTTGACAAAGATGACTATTGATTAACGTTTTGTTAAATTGCTGTTGAAATGGAAATGTCAAAAACTTAAAATCCTATTTCTATTTTCAATAATAGAAACAAAAAATATTGAAATGATTAAGTTGATAAGAAATGCACAAAAGATAAAAATTTAGAAGAAAAAATAATTGAAAAACCTTAGAAAATGAAAATAACAACAGCCTTATATATTCAAAAGGTATGAAGAGAAATTCTAATAGCTGAAATGATAAAGCTATCATTTATGAAAAGCAGAACAGTCCATTAGAGATGAGAGGCAAATATTAATAAAATTAGACAATAATAATCTTGGAATTATTATTTTTAAATCTAGAAAATAATATACAAAAACAGATAAAAAGCATTATAAAATGTGTTGTAGTCAATGTTATTAATAAAATGTACATAATAATGCAAAAAAAAACATATTTTGATATTGAAATGATAATCAAAATTCTATTTTTCCAATTATCAATTTTTTCAAATTGAAACCAACTCAAAACTTACCCACACCAGTCAGTCCCCAATAAAATAATGACCTTAAGAGCTGTCACTACATAGAAATCATCTCAAAAGGTCAAAACTTACTACATTTCAAAGCCACCTGTCAATTTCTAAGTTGCACTAAACTTCCATATGAACCCTTGTTGCTTTATTTTTGGTATAATACTCTTGTGTATGATCACGAGGACTGGAACAACTCATTATATTTTTTTAAGCCTTTATGATTCCACTGGGGAGTGGGAAACATAGGGCCGCAACGACAACATCTGCTGCTGTTGCAGTTTCTGTAACTTTTTTTTTCCACAGAATTGGGTTGTTAGCACTATTCTAACCTCCAACATGCAGGACCAGTACAGTGGCTGATATTCCTAAGTGGTCACCCATCTTAGTACTGAACAGGCTGTACGTTGCTTAATTTTGGTGATCTAGTGGGAACCAGTGTCCCCAACACAACTTGACTGTTCATCTCATTATATACGGAGGGTAAATTAAACCCAACCAATCACAGAGCAGAGAAGAGATAAGTCACCTTATTTTATGAAGCTAGATTTAACAGATTTGCCTTCTTTGCAAAATTGCAGACTACAGACTTGACTACTGGATTTACAGCTACTACTACTGTTGCTAATACTATTCCTGCTGATGTTGTGATATTTGGATAAATTACCATTCTGGATTATATTTATTTTTCTACCAATATGCTTTGTTGCAAGGGTCTTAGTTCATATGTTCATCTGAGTACATAGAAAGCAATTATTGATCAATATATGTTTTAAAGCCATAATAATTAAAGAGGATGATGACCAAAAATGTATAATAATACATACTGATAACTTCCTCTTGTTTGTTGTCTGCTATTATTTGAAATATAATTAATATTCCTGTTGCAATGTGCAAATACACACTGAAATAACTTGCAGCTAAAATTAAAGACGAGAAAAGAAAAATAATGGATTTTACTTTTCCTTGGACGCATCAGTCAATTAGCATGAAATGAGCTGTTGACGCTTGTAATGATTATTTGGTAAAGACAGAATTCAAACAATACATGGCTTTAAGCTTGTTAAAGGGTTGTTTTTTTTTTCAATTTTTTATCCGTCTCACTTTTGCTCTTTTACTTTTGTATTTCTGATGTTGTCTATATTTTACTTGGTCGAGCACTAAACTAAGTTAGGCACAAGGTCATTTTATGTATCCATTCTGGGATTTTGTAACCTTTCACCTAGATGAGTTTATATTTACTTGGTTGAGCACTAAACTTAGTTAGGCACAAAGCCATTTTTATGTATCCATTATATATATGTGGGCTTTTGTAATCAGTGTTGCCCTTCACCTAGATGAGTTTATATTTAATTGGTTGAGCTCTAAGTTAGGCACAAGGTCATTTTTATGTATCCATTATTTGTTGCCCTTCTTCACCTAGATGAGTTTATATTTATTTGGTCGAGCACTAAACTAAGTTAGGCACAAGGCCATTTTTATGTGCTCATTATATCCCTGAGCTTTTGTAATCAGTTTTGCCCTTCACCTAGATGAGTTTATATTTATTTGGTTGAGCACTAACCAAAATAACACTTTCTAGAGGAGATTCACTTGGATAGGCATTCAGACTTCAGAAATATGATATGTGATTTCAAAACTCAGTTCCGTTTATATTCACATTAGGACTCATACTATTGGGAAAGGTATGAATTCTAATATTTCCTCCAACTATTGATAAAATAGTATTTAATGTATTATTAAAAAAACTATGTGTGCGCTAAAGAACATTTTTCAAAAATGATTGTTATCAGCATTAAATGACCTAAAAAGGTTGACATGCCATAAAATAAAGCTAGACAAGCAAATCTCTCTTTCTCTCTCTCTCTCAATTATTATTTCTCCCTCTCTCATTATTTTTCTCTCTCTCTTTCTCTTTTTCTCTTTCTTTCTTTCCCTACCTCTCTTTATCTTTTAAATTCAAACTTATTCTTTTCTCTTCTCTCTTTTTCCTTCTTCCCAATCTTATAATTTCCACATGAATTTCATTGTATTTCTCTTCTTCACTGTTTTATTCTTTTTAGTATTTCTACTAATTCTCTTTTCATATTATACCTTTCCTTCTTCTCCATTAGACAAAGCTAAATTCTCTATAATAAAAGACTGATATAATGATTTACAAAAAAAAGAGAGCAACCAGTCTAAATTATTCTTTATTCAAAAAAATCACTGAAAGCATGAAAAGGATTTGAGTCTTTTAAAGGAAATTAATACAAGCCATGTAACCAAATCATAACCCTGTTTTCTTCTAAATAAACCTTTTAGGTTTTTTTTCCTTTTCATTAAAGCTAATTTTATTCAACTTTTTTTCTATTTTGTCAGCAGAATTGAAGTGCAACAACCTTCACCCTTCAAAACCTTCTTTTATCTATAAAAAAAAAATATTCTAAATACTGTTCACTTGGTTTCAAAATATATGATCTTTCTATATATAAAAGTAAAAATGTGTGTGTGTATATATATACAAACAGTCTCTACCTAGCTATTCAGTCAATTTTTAGTCTTCAGACTTGAAAATTCATATATAGAGAACTCAGACCTGAAGAAAGCTTTTTAACTGGGTTTGTGCCTGAAATTTAGCTGCTAATGGGTCAAAGTTGAAAGGTTTCACTGTTTTGGTCTCTACCCAACTACTCTGCCAATTTTGGGTCTAATAACTTGAAATTTGATATTTGCGTTATTTGGAATTGGGAAACACTTTCTTATTGGTTTTGAGATGCAAAAACTAATGGGTCAAATTTTGGAATTAAAAACATAAATCAAAATGAACAAAAAAGCAAGCATCAAACCATTCAAACCCCAAAATTTGCATAGCATTATGATTCAGACCACCATAAATATGGTGCTGCTTTTCTATATAATAGGCTACCTTAACTACTTTAGTAGCAAGTCACAAAAGCCAGGCAATATTTCTAGTCATATACAAAATCTTTGAAAGATGTTCATTTTCTTTAATTTCAATCAAAAGAGGTTGGAGTCAATGCTTCCTAAAATGAATCCTGTAAAGCTTAACTGCTCCTGATATAGACATGTCTAACACAAGAAATATAGAAACTAAGATTTACCAGTTAATATTATTTGAATAAACTATTATTTTTTAATTTAAACAAATTCATTGACGAAATTGTTTGAATAAGTTCTCTCTATAAAGAGTATAATTTTTTATAATTAAAAATCCATCTTGAAACTTTGTCTAAATTAAATGACCTTTTGAGGTCAGTATGCAATTGGTATTGGAGATCTATCCTTTTCCCTCCATTATGGACTCTAGCAACCACTGTATGAACACTGAGCCTAATATCCTCATTGTGAGCATATCCCATTACTACAAATGATTAAAACTGTTTGATCTTACTGCATCAACACACTTTCCTCTGTAGTCACTTTCTACCATGTATTCAATTTCTGTTTGAATATAATTCTATAATTCAAACTCGTTATCTGACCTCCAAAATTTAAAATAAAGATAAAAATAATACAAATTGAACCAGACATAATTCTATTATTTCTACTTCTTTATCAAGATTTTTTTTCTTTTTTACAAAAAAATCAATATGCTCTTTTCCTTTAATTCTTTGAGTTCAAATTTCTTCTTCACGCCACCATTTGTCATCCCACAGCAAATCCATATGGTCGACCACAACACTCTATTCTTTCCAAAGAATACAAACAAATGTTTTTTTTTATCATTTCTATTATTCTATTTTTTTTAAATCAATTGCTCTAAAAACAAAGGGTTATTGAACGTCTACATAAACTATATGATAGTTATAAAAAAAGAAAAAAACATTAAATCTAAAAACAGATAAATCAGCCACAAATATCAATATAGATGATTCACTTTTTTATTTATTTTTCCCGTTTTGATAATTGCTTTTGACAGAATCCAATCATTTGCTTTTAAGTCTTAAAAATTTGTTTATTTGTTTGGCTTTTTGTCTTTTATTGGAGAGAGCATATTTTACATTCAGAAAGTGTTTCGACATTCATTTCTTTTCTCCTGTTTTAAATATCTTTACATTTGTAGCTGTAAACATGTATCTTCAGATTGATTTCATAGATGAATTCAAATCTATACTAAATAAAGTGGTGGAAATAAGTATAAGACACCCCATAAAAATGTTAATAACTTTTTAAATATGGCAAGTTTAGTCGTCAAAATTTTGGTGTAGCTTTTATGTTGCATGAATAATAAACTTTTAAAAAAGTTTTTGGATAAGTGAACAAGGAAAAAAATTATGAGTAAAAGTTTAATTTTAAGGGTGGAAATAAATATAAGACATGTTTGAAAAAAATGTATTTAAGCCAAATTTACACACATTT
>JAUZSX010293718.1:0-13885 GCA_034780655.1 Idiosepius hallami
AATGTAGTAACTGCCACATAACAGAAGGCCAACCCTGATGCCTGAAGTATAATAAATAGATAATCAATGTTTTGTACGACACATACAACACACTCTCTTTCCATTCATCCTTTAAACAGTGACAGGCCAAGCAAGATGATTGATTAGCCAAATGAAGAGCAGGTTTTATATCAGTGTCCATCCATGACATGATTTACTTTAGATAAAATCAATGAATCAAGGCAATTTGATTTTCACTATTTAACTCCTTTGCTTCATTTATAAAGTCAGTAGATTATTTTCATTTTGGACATGACACATTTGTACAGAAAAATGGTTCCTGGCATTAAATGACCATGGGGTGGTTGTCGTAGCCCAGTGGATAGACAATCAGACTTCGAAACCGTAGTACGCAGGTTCAAATACAAGTTGTTCTCTTTATGTTGACATGTCGACTAATACTATTGGGAAAGGTATGAATCCCCATCTTCCCTCAAGCCATGGATTAAATAGTGCAATTAATGTATTAAAGAATATTATTTGTGTATAAAAATAATGTTTATCCAAAGTAATTGTTCTTGGCATTAAAATAACCTAAAGGGATTGATATGTCGTGAACACAAAACAAACAAACAAATTAAATGATCATAAAGGTTGATATGCCATTAAAGAAATTAACCTAATCACTATAATAAAATTCTATATAGAACAAAAGAAAATTATTACTTATTTATTTCTTTTTGCTGACTTTCCTCATCTTGCAAAGTTGTTATACCCTTGGGAAAGGTATGCATCCCCTTCTTCCCTCCAAGTATGGATTAAATAGTGCAATTTGTGTTGTTAAAAAAAATGTGTATAAAATAATGTTTATCAAAAGTAATTGTTCTAGGCATTCAAATGACCTAAACAGGTTGATATGCCGTTATAAAACAATTTATAAAATAATGTTTATCAAAAGTAATTGTTCTAGACATTCAAATGACCTAAAAAGGTTGATATGCCGTTACACACATAACAAACAAACCATCAAAGTTGTTGCTCTTCATAACGTTTCGGACAACTATATCGGCCGGCCTTCGTCAGGTGTTATCTGTATTGTAGTGAAGAGCCAACAACTCTGTAAGATAAGGAAAGAAGTCTGAAATCAGAAATTAATAATAAATAATTCAGAAACCTCAACTCAGAACTTTCTAAATTAGACGAAAATGAATTCCACATTTTCTGGACATCAAACTATAAAAAAACCTTTCTCTCTCTTTCCATCAGTGCTTTTCTATCCTCTTTTGTTATTTTTTTTTTCTTTTTAACTGAATGCCTCAATTGATCGAAGCTGTTGTGGCTGTATCGTTTCCATCAACAGAACACAGTAGTTGTTGTTGGGGAGTCAGGCACGTTCATTCTCTCTATCCCTCACGGAACATGCGTGCATGGTTGACCTTATTTTCTAAGCATATGCGCATAGATCTGACGCTTTCAAAAACTGTGTGGGTGGGAAGGACAGGCAGTGATTAAGAAATTTGGGGGTTGTTTTGTTGGATTCTTTAAAAAATCCTTTTTTTTTTTTTTTTGATTGTGAAAAAAAAAGAAACCGGAAAAAATGCAGTAAGTTTTAAAATCCACAAACGTGGTTAGTATTATTGTCATTATCATTGTTGTTATTATCATTAGTGTACAAGTGTGGTTAGTAGTATTATCATTGTTGTTTTGATTGCGGTTACGGTTATTATCATTAGTTTTAATGTACTAACATGGTTAATAAATACTATTAAAATATACAACCATGGTTAGTATTATTGCCATTATCATTGTTGCTTTTATCACTGTTATTATCATTAGGTTTAATGTACTAACATGGTTAATACTATTAAAATTGCACTACAGTGGTTAGTAGTATTATTGTTATATTCATTGTTGTTTTTATTACTGTTATTATCATTAGTTTTAATATACAAATGTGGTTAGTGTTACAATTATCATTGATGTTTTTATGAGAGTTGTTTGCATTGATTTTAATGTATCTATAGTACTAACCACGTTAGTACAATTATCATCATAGTAGTTTTTTTTCTTAGTTATTATTGTGAGGTTTAATGTACAAATTGGTTAATTCTATTATCATTATTGCTATAATTAACTTAATCATTGTTATAATTAATCATCATTATTATTATCATTATTATGATCACTATTATATTTATCATTACTAAAGCTGTGATAATATGCTTTTATTAAAGATTATTCTTGTGACAGACTTTACTAGTTTGTGATTTTACCATTTTTTTTTTATTCTTTACTTATTTGTTGGACCATGACAAAATACTTTTATTTAGAATATTTTTGTCACAGCCTTATGTGACAAACACAATTCTTTGATAAAAGAATATTGTCACAGCCTTAATCATTACTTATTATCATAATTATAACTAATATTTTTATCATTACTTGTTATTATAATCATAATAATAGCTATTATCATATCATTATTACAATCATTTCTTCTTTATCATTATCATCATTGCTATTATTATCATCTGTATTTTAGTATCATTATCATAAGGTAATGTGTGTGTGTGTATATGTGTGTGTGTGTGTGAGAGAGAGAGAGAAACAGACATAGAGAGAGATATGTATGTTTAGATATTTGGGAGGTTTATTATTTCACTTGATGTGTTGTGAGTAAGGTATGTCATTTTAATGGCTGTTTGCAAAAGCACTGAAATATGAATAAAACCAATGAAATGGATTTAAAATTGTCTTTATGGTCTTTTTAATAAGGAGATTTTGTTTCCAAGGAATATAAAGAAAATTGTAATTATTTTACTTTTACTTTTTCTTTATTACTCTGTAAATAACCTCTCAAATTGTTCTTATGTCTATGCATGGTGTCTATCTGTCTCTGTATCTCTCTTTGACTATAAGTCTGTCTGTCTCTCTCTTTTTGACTGTCTCTCTTTGACTGCCTGTCTGTCTGTCTCTCTCTCTTTGACTGTCTGTCTGTCTCTCTCTCTCTCTCTCTGACTGTCTGTCTCTCTCTCTCTCTTTGACTGTCTGTCTGTCTGTCTGTCTCTCTTTGACTGTCTGTCTCTCTCTCTCTTTGACTGTCTGTCTGTCTCTCTCTCTCTTTGTTTGACTGTCTGTCTGTCTGTCTCTCTTTGACTGTCTGTCTGTCTCTCTCTCTTTGACTGTCTGTCTGTCTCTCTCTTTGACTGTCTGTCTCTCTCTCTCTTTGACTGTCTGTCTCTCTCTCTCTTTGACTGTCTCTCTCTTTGACTGTCTCTCTCTCTCTCTCTTTGACTGTCTGTCTCTCTCTTTGACTGTCTGTCTCTCTCTCTCTTTGACTGCCTCTCTCTCTCTCTCTCTCTCTCTCTCTTTGACTGTCTGTCTCTCTCTTTCTTTGACTGACTGTCTGTCTCTCTCTTTCTTTGACTGATATACACACACACACACACACATATATACACATATATATATATGTATATATACACACACACACACATATATATATATATAACACACCCTAATGAACAGTAATAAATGTATTTTAACCAAACCAAACCAAACCTAGCCTCCTCAGACTGTTGCATTATTGTAAAATAGTTTATGCCATCAAATGACCATAAAAATAATGATATTCTATATACTATATGATATAACTATATAACAATTGAAACTTTTTGTTGTCTCTGATTTGTTGAAAATTTACATAGATGTACTTCATGTGTCTAGCTAGGTTTTGTCTTAGAATACATCGGAAATCAAAAAAACTCTACTTCTTAAAAGAAGTGTATTGCTATGATTAGTGGTGAAACCATAAAAATTGCCATTATTTGCCGATTACAGTTGTGGGCCAGTTGTATCACACCACATGGTCTGCAGGTTTAATCTCTACTTGGGGGTTTGGAATTTTAACAACATTGCAAGTTGCTGATTAGATCCAATAAAATCAATATGGCTGTCTGTCCAGCAATCTTGTACTATGTTAAAAGTTATACAAAATTTCATATTGTATCATAACATTATAATTTTATTTTAATGCATATTTATTTTTAGCTATAACAAAAAAGAGTTTTTTGGAAAAAGCTGAGCTATTCTGCGAGTATAAATATAAAAACAGTCTACAGAATATAAATTTATACCTATGGAAACAGTCACGAATTAGCATGGGGACGCAAAACATAAAAATCTGTCTTGGGGTTGCTAATTTTTACTTGGAAAAACCTTGAGCTTGCCTAAATGTTCATAGCTTTTTGTACCCTATAATTTTTGGCCCTTTCATATTTTCCCCTATAGATTTTTATACTTCCTTAGTTTTTTCCTATTGCTTTCTGTACTCCCATAGTTTTTCTTTTTTTTTTTTTTTTTTTTTCATAAAGTATTTTTACTACATAGTTTTTAATTTTCATATTCCGTAAATTTTTTTTACATCATGGATTTTTGTTTCACACGGATTTATTTACACTTTAGTTTGTTTTAGTGGGGTTTTTTTTGTTTGTTTTTTTTTACCATATAGTGTTTTATCCTATTGTTTGTTTTTTACCTTAGCTTTTTTTTTTATTCTTATAAGAACTCATTTTGCGACAATGATGACAGCAGCATCATTTAAAAACCTGATACTAAGAGCAGGAATAGATAAAAACCTTTGAAATGAATAAAACAAGATTTGTATAAGATGCCCAGGGGGCGTTTGTATGAGGGAAGGCAAGGAAGAGATGAAACAAAAGTTGGATAATTTGACAAAATGAATGAAAAGAATAAATTAACCATTTTTGGAAAAGAAAAAAAATCCTTAGAAAAAAAACAGAACAATAAAAAAAACAAGTAGAGAAAAGAATTTAAATGAGATTGGAAATTCTTGTGAGAAAAGAATATGAAAGTTAAGAAAGAAAGAAAATGTATGAAGGGATAAAGAAAGAAAGAAACAATAATGTGGGGTTTATAGTAGGTGGGAGTTTGCTTTTTTTTTCTTTAAGGTTTATGTAGTAAAAAAATTTAATTGAAGCATAAATTCTGGTGTGAAAATTTTCATCTATCAAAACCCACTTCTGCCGTTGATGATCAAATTTACAGAAATTGAATAATAACGACAACAATTATAATTTCTATGAACAATACTAACACTAATGACTATTACACTATTAATAATTTAAGTTGGACCCATGTAAATTTCTTGGTGTTATAAGACGAAATTTGATTCATATCAGAGGCAGACCAATAGGACCATGTCTGAGGGCCTGAGATTGCAAATCTTAAAATTATAGTATATAAATAATTGATAATATTATAGAAAATAGATAATTGATAATATAGAAAATAAATAATTGATAATATTATAGAAAATAAGTAATGCATATTATAGAAAATTAAAAATCCTAATGGAATAATTTCATTGATTACAATTATATCTTATATTCTAGAACGAAAAACAAAAAATCATGCTTTGACCTTGATATTTACAAAATTCTGATGTTTTGTGTTTTTTTTTGGTTTTTTTTTCTTATTAGCACGGAGGTATGGGGAAGGGAGGGTAAGGGCTGATTGAAATGCACTCAATTCCTCAACAACAAAAATGCGAGGAATGTTGGCCCAAAAATTCCAACCATCTCAGGATTTTATGAATCCTTTATTTTTTTCTTTTCTTTTGATAAAGTTTTTTTGTTATCTAGAAGACAGAAGACATCTTTTTTTTTTGTCTTTTTCTTCTTCCTTTTCTTTGATTCGTTCAGTCATTAATGAGGCCCCACCTCTGGTCCGCCTGATTCTTTGTTATGATCTAAGGTCTTTTGAATGGAATACTGACCCCGTTCCATTGTTTGGGGTTTGCGTGGGGGGTAGAGGGCTGCACATTGATGATAATCCCTGGAGAAATTTGTTGGTTCATAAATTGAACCAAATTTTTTCTCCAGGAATTCTTATGCAAATTCAGTTTTCTCAACAGATCCTCTTCATTTCACATGCTATTTTTTAAAAATTTCTTTAAGACTGAATTAGAAATATAGGTGGCCCTCTGGTTACGAACAAGTTCTGTTGCTACGCTGGCAAAGTAACCAGATTTTTTCCGTAACTCTGAATTAACCCTTTGATAATAATAATAATTAATAATAATAAATCACTCAATAAATGTCCGATTCCGCTCACTATACTTAATACAGGTGGCCCTCTGGTTATGAATGAGTTCTGTTCCTAGGTTGACGATGTAACCAGAATTTCTGCATAACTCAAAATTAACCCTTTAATACCCCATAAATCACTAAATAAATGTCTAATTCCGCTTATTATACTTAATAACCTCTGGTTACGAACAAGTTCTGTTCCTACACTGGCAACATAACCAGATTTTTTCCTACGCTGGAAGCGTAACCCAAATTTCCATGTAACTTGGAATCAACCTTTTAATACCCCATAAATCGCTAACTAATTGTCTAATTCTGCTTATCATATTTACTATTAATTCAATAAAATAAACTAAAAAATAAGATGCTTATCAAAGATCAAATTGTTTGCAAAATAAAAGTTTAAAAGAAAAATTGACTTTATTTAAAGAAAGGCTGTTTTTTCCTAAAAAGTGATAAAAATTCATAAAGTTGAGTTCGTCATAAACTAAGGGCTGCCTGATCAATTAAAAGATTAATCGATACATTGGTTTGAGTTTTATGGCACGTTTACCAATGTGGGTCATTTAATGCCAAAACAATCATGGTCAAACTGTTTTATATTATTATTTGGTATGATCCCCTTGGGACAGTGAATAGATAGTCGGATTTCAAAATCATTTAAAATTGGACAAATACTCTTGAGAAAGATATGAATTCCCATAATCCCTCCAGCTATTGATTGAATAGTACAAAATGTGTTATTTAAAATACTAATTGTCGACTAAATGAATGTTTATATAAAAAAGATTGTTCTCTGTATTAAATGACTTAAAAAAAAAAAGGTTTGATATGCTGTGAAACTAAACAAACAAATATTGTGCCTAACTTGGGTTTGTGCTCGACCAAGAAAATATATCCTCATCTAGGTGGAGGGCAACACTGTTTGCATAAGCCAAGGGATCTAATGGGCACATAAAACGGCCTTGTGCCTAACTTAGGTTTGTGCTCAACCAAGTAAAATGTAACCCCCAAAGGAATTGGGCTATAGGAGGTTGGAGATGTGTTTTTTTTTTGTTTTTTTTTCTTGTACTACACCCACTACTACTACTACTATCTTTGAAATATATGAAGTCATTAAAATAATCTTGGAGAATTTCTAAACCACTGAAGATGCAAATAGTTTGGGTTTTTTATGTGGAGGGAGGGGTCTTCTTTCTGCTAATTTAAAAAAAAAATTTTTTTATGTTTTTTTTTGTATTTTTAGAATATTTTTTTTATTTTGATAATATTTGTTTTCTTTTTTATTTTGATAATTTTTATTTTATTATTTTTTAATTTGATAATTTATTTTGTTAATTGCTTGACTTCCCTTCCTTAATCTATACGCCTTCCAATATTTTTTTAAGCAAATAAAATTATTCCATAGTAAAGTGCACTTTTTTTTTTTGGTGGTGGGGGAAATTGATTAGACATTTTATAGAAAACTGAGCAGACAAGATTATAACGTTTGCAAATTCCAATGAATGTTTTAATGGAAGAACCTAAAAGTGAATCTAATCCAAAAAAATTGCTTCGTCATCACTTCAGGTTAGGGTTTTCCAATCTCAAGTAATAAGATATAATTGCAAGATTAAATCTGAAGCAATGGTAAAAGCTGGGACTTGGGAATTGTATTAAACAAGTTCAAATCCCATTCAAAGCTTTTTTATTCACTCTAAGCACATGAATGAGTAATTGTAAAAGTTTGGACTTGGGAATTGTATTATACGAGTTCAAATCTCGATCATAGCCTTTCCATTCACTTTAAGCTCTCTCAGGCAGATGAGGCTTGTTAACTTGGAAGAGTAACTTGTTTAGCTATAAGGATTGCATTGATTACAAGAACCTGGTAGATGAGGCCTGTCAACTCCATGCAAGTAACTCATCTTGGTGAAGGGCCACATTGATTACAAAAAGCTGGAGAATATATTTACTTGGTTGAGTACAAACCCAAGGCCATTTTTACATGCCCATTATGTTGGTCTACACGGTTTTTGTAATCAGTGTTGCCCTTCACCTAGATGAGTTTCTCATGTTACTAACCTCATCTGCCTGAGGCAACGTAAAGTAAAAAAAAATGGTTCCAACTGGGATTTGAACTCGTGTAATACGATTCCAGAGCCCAAGCTTTAACTAATGCTGTCTAAAAAAGCCCAAGTATATGATGAGCAGATAGTCTTTCAATAGTAAGAAAAGGTAATGTTATATAAAAATAAGGTCTTACAGAGTTTTCTTTTGGTTGGTTGGTTTTGGTTTTACGACTTAATAACCTTTTTATGTCATTTAATGCCAAAAACAATAATATTTTGATAAATGTTCTTTTTGTCCACACAGTTTTTTTTAATAATGCTATTTGCACTATTTAATCCATAGCTGGTGGGGATTCATACCTTTCCCTAGGATATTAGTCATATAATGAACAAAAATGGAACGGCTGAAATGCTAACTTGTATATTGCAAAACCAAAGTTTCACTGCCAATCCTCTGCCCCAAGTCTACCTCCCCAAGATAGTTTTTAATTGGAGTATTAAGCAAGCTTCGATAATTCTTCATAGAATTTTGCTTTGTTTACAGCCAATATATGCCCTCTGGCTTTTTTAAGTTATTCCTTGAACTTGGAAATGTAACAAAAAAGATGAGAATAAAAATCTGAAAAACATAAATAATACTGGTTATCAAGTTATATCTCAGAAATTTAATAAAAAAATAACATTTTGTTTATAACGACACAGTTGGAAAAAAGTCTGAATAATCTAAATTGTACTAATTATCATGTCTCCTTTGAGAACTCCCTACAAATAAACAAACATTATGTATATAACAAAAAAAGTCTGAATAATCTAAATAATACTGGTTATCATGTCTCCTTCAGAACTCCCTACAAATAAACAAACATGTATATAACAAAAAAAGTCTGAATAATCTAAATAATACTGGTTATCATGTCTCCTTTGAGAACTCCCTAAAAATAAACAAACATTATGTATGTAACAAAAAAAGTCTGAATAATCTAAATGATACTAGTTATCATGTCTCCTTTGAGAACTCCATACAAATAAACAAACATTAAGTATATAAAAAAAAGATGAAAAAAGTCTGAATAATCTAAATAATACTAATTATCATGTCTCCTGAGAAATCCCCACAAATAAACCAAAATTATAACCACAGAGATAAAAAATAGTCTGAATAATACTAATTATCATGGCTCATTTGCCAAATCTTCACAAATAAAGAATTATTAGTATTATAATAAAAAGATGAGAATAAAACCCAGAATAATTTATATAGTGGTAAAACATGCATTCTTTTTTGTTTAAATTAAATTTTTTAGTTCTTATAATTGAGCAAAAGTTGCTGATGTTTACAGTCCGCATTATAAATATACATTTCATCATGTCTCATCTTAAAGATTCCAAAAAACTATTTCTAGTTTTATTCAAACAAATTCAGACAAGTTTTTCTGCAATTAAATTTGTCAAGAAACTGTGACTTTTCTCAACTGCCTTTATTTATTCTTCATTGGTTGGTTCTTTTTTTATATTCTACTTAAATGTTGAAAAACCTGAACTGCCTTTAAATAGATTAAGAATGACATGGCTTAGTAGTTTGGGATTTTGGTTAATTTATTTATTTATTTTTTTTTTTTTGGTGTGTATTTTAATTCTTTATAGTTTTTATTGTTTTATTTTTATTTAATTCTTTTTTTGTGTGTGTATTTTAATTCTTTATAGTTTTTATTGCTTTATTTTTATTTTTATTTTTTTTTTTTTTTTTTTTTTTTGGATGTTGGTTAAAAGTTGGGGGGGTACTTTTTCTGGTGAAATTTGTGATTTGTTTTTGGTAATGTTTTTTTTTTTTAATTTTTTTTTCCCCACTTTTTATTTTTCAAAGCGTATGTGTGTGTGTGTGTGTGTGTGTTTTCATGATTCATTCTTACAGTGAACTTTTTCTTTTTTTTTTTCTCCTTTTTCTTTTTTTTTTTTTAATCTTATTTAGACCTCCAAGCTGTGACTTCTTAAAAGTTTTATTTTATCGTCTTTGATTCTCAACACCATAAAAAAAACCCCAAAAAACAAGAAATCCTTCTGCTTTTATATTATCTGCTATTTTTTCAATTTTTTCTCTTTTTTCTTTTTTTTTTTTATTATCTTCTCTGAAAATCTACATTTCATTTGTGTCGCTCTTTCTTGTTTATTATTATTATTATTGTTATTATTTTGACAATAATAACACTACCATCTGAAAGCTCCATTTTTGCTGTAGAAGTTTGTGCCATCAACCTAGCACTCAACATCCTAATAAAAAGCAAAAAAAAAAAAATTCATATTTTTTTCCGCCTCCCTCTCTGTACTAACAGAGAGTAAGGCAGAAAAAACTGAATGAAAAATTATGAATTTTTAATGATAATTTTCAATCATTCCTGAACAATATATGACTAAAAAATCCACTAGTCATCAAATTAATAAATAGGTTAGACCAAATAAATTAATATAAAGAAATAGTGGTGCTGGATTACGAGCCTCATTGGAATCCAGCACATGACTATTTTCTAATGTGAACATGGATGCAAGAATTGCAATTCAAATTTCACATGTTACAATTCCGAAGCCTGACTGCCTGTCCACTGTCTCAAGTGGACCTCCCCTTGAACTGTTGTTATTACAGTGATAAGGATGAGAATAGAAATCCAGATAGTTATCTGGACTTCTATTCTCATCCTTATTGCTGTATTAATAACAGAATTTTTTATTTTTAAGATTATTTGGTCACTTTTTATTGTTATTCATCATGGATATTGCCTATCTGCACTTGTGAAATGAATCTTGATTATCATCACTATTCATTCAATAAAGATGAGAATAGAAGTCCAGATAACTATCTGGATGAGAATAGAAGTCCAGATAACTATCTGGACTTCTATTCTCATCTTTATTAAATGAATAGTGATGATAATCAAGATTCATTTCACAAATGCAGATAGGCAATATCTGTGATGAAAATAACACTAAAGGTGACCAAATAATCTTAATAATCAAAAAATCTCTTAATAAATTCTGTCGATCAATAACCATTGTGAAGATGACAATAAAGATGAGAATAGAAGATTGAATGATTTTGATAATGATAATCAAAACTCATTTAATTCAGAAATCCAATATCCATTGTGAGGATGACAAAGGAAGGCCAAATAATTTGGATAATTAATGATGATGACGATGATAATAAAAACACCTAATTATCAATTAAATCTATGGATAAGGATAATAGAAAAAAATAATAATAGTAAAGACCTAATTATTAATAAAATCTATATATTAATCCACTTGTTCGATTTCTGTCCGGTGTCACGAATAACAAATCATGACATACAATAATTAGAGAGAAATAAATTACTTCCCTTTATAGTCACTCTTTATGAGGTAGAAATGATTAAAACTATTTTCTGTGCATTTTTTTATGGCTGTTTACATTTGACTGATTGTTCTAAATTTAAAAAAAATAGTGTTGTAAAGAAGAAACTGTTTTTAAATTGTTATAAAACTTCCTTTTACTAGACCCCCCTTTATGGTTTTCTCTCTATTTACGGAAATCATTTTGGTTCCCCAATTTATCGGAGAGGGACTATTGTTTTCAGTAGTGTGCGTCCGGACGATTGCCGGATAACCGTCCATTACTTTCTGAAATTTTGCCACAAGTTGTATTTTTATATCTAGTTGCGCATTGTAAAAAAAAAAATTATCACAAAAATTCTTATTGCGTCGCCAGGGGCCTTAAATGGGTCAAAAACACCCCAAAATGGCCCAAATTGACACTCTTTGCTCCATAACTTTTGATCAATCCATTAGATTTTTCTAAAACTTGGTAAAAATGTCGAAGGAATTGTCTCAAATGTAAATTCAGTATTTCTAAAAGTGACAAAATTCTGGTTTGTGTCCTCTGTGTCTTTAGGGGGGGACCAGGCATGCGTCACTTGTTATATTTGTTTTTATTCTTTTGTGTGTTTAAAAAATTTTCAACTACCTTGGGATTTCGATGGGTCTTGCTAGTTATTTTAATTTCTGAACCACGATTCAGTAAAATAAACATTAGAGACACTGGTTCCTGCTAGATCACTTAAGTTAAGCAACGTAGAGCCTGTTCAGTACTGAGATGGGTGACCTCTTCAGAGTAAGAGGTACTGTACTAGTGTGCGAGCTGGGTGCCAAGCACCAGCTGGCTAGCCTGCGCTGGGATAACCACCCTACCGAGCAAATACAAAAACAATTACGAAACCGACTCCTTGAGTCATCTCGATTCAAGAGTCCAAGTTTTTTACCACTCCTCTACTTATTCTGCCTTCTCTTAAAGTATATTTACTTGCTCGAACACAAATCCAAATTAGGCACAAGGCCATTTTTATGTGCCCATTATATCCCTGGGCTTTTGTAATCGTTGCTATCCTGCACCTAGATCAGGAGATATTTACTTGGTTGAGCACAAACCCAGTTTAGGCTTAAGGCCAGTTTTACATGCCCATTATATCCCTTGGCTTTTGAAATCCGTGTTGCCCCTTACCTAGATGAGATACTTTCACCAAGTTGACGGTCTCATCCACCCAGGTTTTTGAGAAACAGTGTTATCCTTATATATAAATGAGTTACTCTTTTTCAGTTCATTTTTCTTTTTAATATTTTTAATTCATTTTTTCTAATTTTCTTACAAGAAACTTTGTTGTCGAATCAACTTTCTTAATATAATCCCCCAGTCTACTTTTGAATGTTTTCGGTTCGCTCCTTGGCAATCATCATGGATTGACATTTTATGTCAGTTACATTTTAGTATTATTGTGTTTTGGTGTTTTTATTGTGGTAATTAGGATGTATTCTTTTTTTTTTCTTTGCGTTTTTGGGGCAGTTGACATGGCCCAATGGATAGACAGTCGGACTTTGGAATCTTAGTAAGCAAGTTCAAATCCCAGTCTTTTCATTTGCATCCTTAATTGTGCTAATACTCTTGGGATAAGGTATGAATCCCCACATTTTCTCCAGTTTAAAAAACAAACATTTTGTTATTAAAGAAAAACTATGTATGTGTACATAAAAATATCCTTGGCATTTAATAACCTAAAAAGATTGATGTAAAACATAATCAATCTTGGGATTTTTTTTCGTGTTCTTTTGGCATTTTTTGTAAAACTTTTTTTTTTAATAAAAATTCTTAAGAATAATATCCTTTTTATAATATCTTTAAAAAGTATGGACAGCAGAGTTGGAGCATTGGTAAAATCTCGGGCACTGGAATCGTATTAGTTCAAATCCCAGGTAAAAGCATTGCATAATCTTGAAATGGCCTTGTGCCAAACTTGGTTGGTACTGCTCACCAAGTAAATAAAATGGACGATGGATAAGGAGGGAACCAAAAACTTTCAGAAGTGGTCTGGGGGATTATATTAAGAAAGTTGACTCCACAACTAAAAATGGATTAAAAATATTAAAAAGAAAAATGAGCTGAAAAAGAGTAACTAATTTATGTGTAAGGATAACTGTGTTTCCCAAAAACCTGGGTGGATGAGACCATAAACTTGGTGAAAGTATCTCATCTAGGTAAGGGGCAATACGGATTTCAAAAGCCAAGGGATATAATGAGCATGTAAAACTGGACTTAAACCTAACTAGGGTTTGTGCTCAACCAAGTAAATATATTCTTAAAAAGTAGAAAAGGTAGAAGCTCGGGCTGTGAGATCGTGTTACGCGAGTTCAAATCCCAGTCAAGACCATTACTTTCACTTTAGC
>JAUZSX010293729.1:0-13885 GCA_034780655.1 Idiosepius hallami
ATATATATATATGTGTGTGTGTGTGTGTGTGTATGTGTGCGTGTGTGTGTGTGTGCGTGTGTGTGTATGTGTGCGTATTATATATAAATATGTGCGTGTGTGTGTGTATATGTATGAATTTTCGCGTTTCGTGTTTTTTTGAGTGTGTATAAAAAACCAAATATGCGATAAAGTCGCAGTAACTGTTATTCTAAAGGTACCAAATTATTTCTAGTTTTATCGAGCGATTTCAGACAAAAACGAATTCGAATCAAGCTTCTACAAAACAGCCCTGCCATAAATACAGCGAAAAAACTCGATATTCTGAGCACATTTTATTAATGACGCCTGGCCTCGAATTCGATCAGCAAGTGAATGTTCGATTCTGTCGTTTTTAAATTTCAAGGTGAAAAAAGTCAGTCGTAATTAGCGGTCAAAGTAAAGGTTATTTGATATGATAAAAGCCATAACAGTTGATCGATTTTCATAATTTTGGCGTCAATAATAATCAAGAAAAATCAATTGTCAGTAATGAGACTAATTGAGTTCAATATTTATGGAGGGTTAGGAACAAAACATTTTTGGGATTTATTTTTTTATATATATACGCAGTATGTTAAATAAATAAAGAATAAAGGTCAGGAGAGATAATATTTATCTTTATAAGCTCGCAAACATTTTTCCTCTTTAAAAGGCCTACCGCATCTACACACATTTTCATGCGTCTCTTCTTATCCTGGAATACCTCCTTTATGTCCTTCTTCGTAAATGCCTTTAGGTAACTTTCCAATGTCTCTTTCAGTTCCTCTGTTAGCTAAAATCTGATTTCATTGAGGCTGTCTTTCGGAAAAAAAGACACATTAGGTTAGTTCTGGGCTGTACGGTGGATGTTGTACCAATTTTCTTCCCCTGTCCGCCACCTAGGTGGTCACTAGCGTTGACATGTGATATGTTCAATTAATAATAAGAAAATGTCTGGAGTGATCTTTGGTAAGAACTCTTTAACCTTTCAGGTAAAAAAAATAACAGTCACCAAAGGCCGGTGACTTCCTATCCTGTATGAGCCTATCTATTATGTTTATATACAAAAATATATATGACATATATATACACACAAATATATTTACATAGCCAAGCTTTGAGACGTGGTGCAGTGCAGGGTCTAAAGACAAAAACTCACCAAGCATCAAGTTGGATTAGGTCAAAGTCACAAATCCAGTTGATGGCATTAAAGTAGAACTTATTTTCGTCGGCTTTGCTTTCTTTCTTTGTCGTAAAATTTTTGACGTTTTGAATTTGAATCAACAAACACAAGTAACATCAAACAAATCAAGTGCTTATACTCTTCACTGCAATAACATCAGTAAACGTTAGAATATTTACCATCGGTCGGGATTATCAATTTTTTTCCATTACCTTTTCCGGTGGTGAATGTTGCTGGTGGTGGCTAGGGGTAGGAGTGCCGTCTTAGCCACTGAAAATTATCACCCTTAGTTAGCGGCTGATGAGGTTAAGGTAAGGCACGTATAATCACACGGTGTATGTATAAAAAAATCTATAGGAGATTGAAAGATAAATAAAATAGATATCATCAATTGTATTAAAGAAAGACATAAATATGAAAAGTAAAATTAATGCATCTCACAATTTTTAAGGTAACATCAATGAATTACTTTTAGATAAAACAAAATAGGATACTGGTAGAAACGACACGGGAAGTTATCGTTCATAATGATTGAGAAAAACTGCATGAATAAAAAACAGGAATGTCAAACAATTACAAATCTACTATAATTGTATAAAAAATACCCTCACCACAAAAAAGTAGTAGCGTCGATTGTTAAGCTTTTGCATGATTCAGTCTACAGTTTATATTTACCCGAGTTAGGCACAATACCATTTTTATATGGTCATTAAGTCCCTGAATATTTGTAATTGGTATTGCCCTACACCAAAAATAGTTACTCAAAATACGTTAACGAGTTCCTTTTGCCCGAAAGCTGCTAATCGTAAATTCAATGGTTTTGACTCTGATTCGATCACAAGTAAATTTTTTGAGTTAGAATCTTGTAAGTCTTCCAGGTGTGACCTTAGTAATGGGGAGGTTCATTCTGAATAGCGCTGAAAAAGTGTCAAAGGTCAATTCTGTGTATGCGCATGCTGCTACCATGTATATCACAGACGGATCCAATATCACTACCTACTTTCTCTTTAGGTAAACAACGCCTTCTTGCTCAGTGTTCCTATCCGAAGTTACGGACTAATTATCTAAAAAAAGGCAATATGGTCTTAAACAAAGAATAGAATACGAGGACAACAATCAACAAAATAAATTAATATAAGATAAAATGTATTTTCAACATATTTTAATATACATCAATACTGAATAATAACGAATGTTTTAAATTGGAGCCCGTTATAAAAAAGATTTAACTACGGAAAAAGACGATGTGTAATTAGCGAAATTGCCGATTGGCCAATCAGGGCCGTTCTATTAAAGATCGATAGAGGGTCGAAATATCGGCTTTTTTTGTCATTTTGCCAGGTCGTAACGGCTGATACATTGGCCGTTTAGGTTCTAATGAGTTAATATTTTAATGTAAGTTTATACTAAATAATTTAGACCCAACGTATATTGAACATCTAAGATAAGTGAGAAAAAATTAGGTAATCCAGTAAATCCGGTGTAAGAATTTAAATATTCTATGGCAAAGTCGAGAGGAAAAATAAACGAGTTTAGTAAGAAGTCTGAAGTATTTCTTTAGGGTGACCTGAGAAATCTGCCAGAAGGTTTAGCAAATAAAATTTGCTCAAGGCTGTAAACAATAACTTGAAATAGTAGCAAAGATTCCGAATGATTCTGTTTAATAAATCCTTCCCGCTGTTTCGTATTACAAGAGAATCTTGTTTATGGCAACTGTTTCTAGTCTCGTCGTCCGTTCTCTGTTATATGAACAACAGAAATAAATATATTTTTATTTCAATTTTTCTCCAGTTTCCAACTGATTCTGTTTCAGGCAAGCAGACTTTACGTCACCCGACTATTGAGCTGAAACAAAAAAAGGAAATAGATGAATTCACGCAAATTGGGAAGCACATGCATACATACATATATATATACATATACACATACACAGAAATGCGAATATACAGGTATACGCTGATAGCAACATGCATCTCTATATCTTTCTTCCTCTTCTTTTGCTATATCTAAGTCTTTTCCTCGTCTCTCTTGACAGCAATGGTGGAACAATGGGGGAAGCTTAGACTCCGAAATTGGATAATACGTGTTCAAACCCCAGTAAAACCCATATTATTAACTTTTTCGAGCAGATGAGGTTCCTTAGCTCTGGAGAGCAAATCATATAGGTGTAATATTAACACTGATTACAAAATCCTTGGTAGATGAGACTCGTCACCTCATGGAGACTAACTCATCTAGGTGAAAGTCAACATAGAGTACAAAATAGAGGGTGGTGTAATGACAACCTTAGTTTGGTTTTCGACCGAGTTGATATCCTCTCTCCCTATATATATATATATATCAATGAGTGTGTGTGAGTTCGCATGTGTGTGTGTGTGTGTGTGTGTGTGTGTGTGTATGTGTGTATGTGTGTGTGTGTGTGTGCGTGTGTTGCTATACAGCAGGTGAAATGTGTCCAAAAAGTTTCTGTGCACTATGGATGTATATGCAGAAATTTCAATAAACTTATAAAAAGTTAATTTTATAATAAAATTTAAAAAGACATTATAGAATTTAATAAACGTGAATCTAATTATTTATTAGAAAAGATTTATTATAAAAAAATATGCAATACAATTTCTACGAATAAAAATATTTTTTTTATCTATTTACATTATCACAGCTTATGTTTAAAAAATGATTGAAATGCCCTCCTTTGGCATTTAGACATAATTCTCTACTGCACAGCAACTATTTGAACATCCCGTTTAAAACAAAATGTAACCAGCTGCACGTATTTGGATATATCTTCAGTGTTGTTCACATAGCATCGTAAATAAATAAAACTAACGCAGAAGAAAATATAAAACAAAACTCTGCCAAACACAAGAGGATTCTTCATTTGTATTTCTGGAAAATCGATTGATATTTTGACATCACAATGCCCATCCTTATTTTACACTCTTTTGACTATCTCGCTTGTAAATGAATGAATGAATGGCTACTTAGCACTGAGTTAGTTCCATTCAAGGCTTTTAAAAACACGTTTCGTACACGGCTTTTTAGGCATCAATGCAGAACAGATGAATAAAAGACCAACCCTAGTTTAAACGTCTCTCCACAAAAAGACGGATTGGAAATGATTTAGTTAAAGTGACCTTTCATTGATAAAAGTTGAGATAGGATGCACAAAATAAGAGGTTAAAAGGCCCTGCTGGAATTAGATAAATGTAACCAGCGATCAAAATGTCAGTACAAGCGGATGTTGACAGACCTTCAAGGGGAAAAAAGTATTTTACTATTATTCTTCGATGTTTTAGAAGAACTAACAAATTTAGAAGTGAAGACAATATGTCACTTGATCATGCGCATTATCTTAAAGGAAATATTCAAAGGATCTTGACATTCTATGAGGATTCACCGGAATTGTTTTTCTTTTTTCAAGACAGGTAAATCTTTGGATCCTGGCGTAAAAAGCCATAACTAGCAAATAAAACAATACGTAATTGGCAAAATTACCTAATAGCCAATCAGAAATGTTCCATTAGAGGACCAGGGGCCGCCGAAGTATCGGCTGTATCGTCTTTTTGGTTCGGTCGCCAGGACTGTTATATCCAAAAGGATTTTTGTTATATTGAGAAAATATGGACAACGCTAAGTCATTAGTATACAACATTATCTCTACAGCCAAACCAGGTTAAACTAGAAAACGCTACAAAAACCTTTAAAGGATATCAATTCTGGGCAATGCATTTTTAAAATTACTATTTTCTCATTATCCTTTTGACAAAATTAAAATCACTAATAGGCCAAACAGAACCGATCTCGTAAAGGACCACGTAAGGACGAACTATTAGCCGTATCGTCCTTTGCCCCAGGTACCCAAGGCTGATATATCAGCAGTTTAGTGTCCAAAGGTTTTTAGAAAAATATTAGAACAAATTATAAGGCCTCTTTAAAAGAGAGTTTTGATACGTTTAGTCTTACGCTTCTTAAGACAGAAAAAGTCATATCAAGCATAGAGGCTAAAAAATGTTGAGTTGCAAAAGCAAAAGTTTTTTTTATCTGTCTTATGCACAAAGGATCTGTATGCTTTTCAAATGAGCTATGAATAGAGTTAGTACGGGTGTGAAAACGATAAACCTTAGCTTTGGTATTCAAAGAATCAACATTTTTTATGACCATTTTATGTTTTTTTAGATCAGTAATGATTATGTGTTGAAATAGTATTAACTTTGTGGATTTCATTTTCTTCCAAGAAAAAAATATAAATATTTTTACTAACAGAAACAATTAACATCGATTGGAATCCTTCTGAAACAATAAGAAGAACGAGTGTGCAAATTTTTGACTAAATATTTACGAGCTTTGCTAAAGTGGATTATTGTAATTTTTTTAAAGGTAGAAAATAATTATTTTATTTTCTTTTGACTTTAATAGACAATCCTTTAAAGTAATCAATAAATAATTGTTGAGCTATAAGTGTTTAAATCAATAATTCACTATGTGCATTTTGATATGCAATGACAACTTGTCAACATATATTTATTTCAATTTGATGAATTATATTTTCATTATTTAAGATTTCCACACAAAAATGGGGTTTGCTACCTTTTGGTGGTATAATTCGTTACAGTCCATGAAAGTTGCTTAAATTAAAAAAAACCTTGCTCTATATTATATCTTTAAAAAAATATTTGAATTAATTTTAAAAAAATATTTTATTTAAAAAATGTTTTTTAATATAATAATTAAAAATTTAAGGAAAAGGCACATCTATCTATATTCATATATTTATATATCTATCTGTAAAAAATGAATTTCGGACTGACTGCAGAAGAAACGTTTAATTTGTAGCAATGAAATGTTGTCTATAAAAATGAATTTTTAAGCTTGTCTAGAAATATTAAAAATATACGTGGGTTCAAAACATTTCACACAAACACACACACACACACACACATACACACAAACACACACACACACATATTTATATATATATATATATATTTATATATGAATATATTGTTTAAAGCCTTCACTTTTGTTAACAAGTTTCTGTGTGGTAGTCTGACAACCATACTTGGTTTCATGAAACTCATACTTTGAACTTAAGGGAAATTCAATCATATATATACATATATAAGTTTTATCTTTCAAATTTCAAATTTTCACAATAAAGGGTATTCTTGAACGAAACAAGAATCTTTAAGGCATGAACCCATCACGTAGAAGTTGCTAACAAAGATTCGCTGTCAGCACAAAAAAGGCCGATTCTTTTTACAATAGAAATTTAAAAATGTTCACTCAATGCAGTTCATGAGATTGAATCTTGTCAGATGAAACCAAAGAAAAAACAATTATTTAATCGATGTCAGGGCGAATAGGACCACAAACTGAGTTTAATAATAATAATAATAATAATAATAATAATAATAATAATAATAATAAAGAATGACCAGAAAAGGAAAAAGAAGAACAACAGATAAAGAAGCACTAATTAATTCACATCGGACGCACTGGTTTCCGCCAGATCATTGAAGTTAGGCAACGTAGAGTTTGTTCCATTCTAAGGCGTTTTTTTATTTGTTTAGTTTTATGATATATCAATCTTTTTGGTCATTTAATGCAAAGACCAATTTTTTTAATAACACAATAGATCAATATTCAACAAAAACTTGGAAGGAACGTGGAGATCAAAACCTTTCCCAAGGGTATTAGTCCAAAAATAAAGGAAAAATTGACGACTAAGATTCGAAATTGCGTATTTAAGTTCGAGGTCCATCTGTCTATCAACTGACCTATGTGGGTCTTCCTAGTACTTGCTTGGGTGACCACTTATAAATAATAGTTACCGTACAAGTGTAATACTGCAGTTTCAATTTACCCCGAGTGGGGAGAAAATTAGTCTAAGGTTGTATCTAACCAGTGGTTTAACTGCACCCCCAGACACTAACCTTGGAATAAACCGCATCGCCGCAAGATACAATACCTGGTATTCTTAAATGGTCAACCATCGAATGACTGACCAAGCTCAACGTTGCTTAACTTCGATGGTTTGACGGGTGTCTAACCGGTATTTCTAACGCGACTTTACTGTATGGAAAGACAGTAGTTCTACTGAATTATAATAAACGATTTCGAATCCTAGTCGTTCCATTTGCGTTTGTATTAGGACTAATAACCTTGTGAAAGGTATGAATACCAAAATGACCTGCATCTATAGGTTAAATAGTACATAATATGTTATTCAATAAACTATTCGGAAACAGAAGGAATGGCACTGAAAAAAAGTCCCGGCGTTAAATGACCAAAAAAAGTCTTAATGTAGCGTAAAACTAGACAAACAAATCTGTGTAAAGAAATTGTCTGATGTATTCTCAGTTCACTTTGTCTGTGCACAGCAACCAATCAGCTTTATATTCTAGCCCAAGACACATGATGTTTGAAGTAACCTTAATACAACGCATAGAGACGTCAATGCTTGCCCTTTGAGTGCTTGATAAATTTAAACTTTCTCCTGCACTGACCGAGCCTGGAAGCGTCGCCTCGTTGATGCACAAGTCATTCACATTAGAACACATTATGATTAATTCCATTTGGCCTTATAGGGAACTTCTCACCATTTGTGGAGAAATGCATCAAAGCAGTGGTGGATCCAGTGGCGCTGGTGGTGAGCAAAAGGTGACAATGTTTGCCTAATGGAACACGAGATTTAAAATTAGTTAGCTGAATTCAATGATAAAATGCTGAAACAGCATTGCGGGCGTTTTACTTAGCACTTACAGTTTCAATCTGCTCTTCTGTTTCTTCTAACAGGCAAACCACCCTGAGTTGATAATTGATTAATTATGGTTATTTATTACACTTAGGAAGCTTGATTCGATCTAATCTAAATCTTGTCTTCGGCAACATTTTACAATGTTAATATCAAAATATCAAACTTCAAAAATAGAAATCAAAACACGGTTATCAGCCAAAAAAAAGTAAATTGACAAAAAAAACAAAAAAACAAAACAATGAAAATAAATCTAAAAAGACCAATTTACAATAATTAGTAAAGGTTTACGTTTCAAACAAACTAAATGTTTTGAATTAGAAAATGAAAGAATTATTCCAAATCTTATATTTAATAAATGTTGCAAGTAACCAAGTTGAAAAGTTATCAGCAATTAAATTATTGAAAATAATACTGAAAAATTAAATGAAAAAAGAAAATTTATGGCTTAATCTATAAAAAAAGCCAAAATGTAAATTTCAATGCCAAATTGCTGTAAAAAAGGGCCAATCTGGCAACAATGAACCAAAATGAATGTAAAAGTGAGGGCCAAAGCATTTGAATCAACGAAATTTGCATAGCACAATGGCTAGCTCTATTTCATGAATTAGAATTTAATTGACATTTTGTTTTGGCAGAAAAACCCTTCGAATGGACTCTTCCGGTAAATATGGAGAGTGGTAGAGTCTATTCGAAGACTTTACGATTCTGGTAAGATCTAGATGCAGAAGCTAAACAGGCACTTAGACGACCAATCTCTATTTCCCATTTACCTTTCCTTTTGTCTTTCCAAAATATATCGCTTAACCTATACCTTGACGTTCGGTTTTCATTGCCACCCTAGCAAAACTGTGACACTGGTGAAAGGAAAATTCGAAAACAGATCCTAAGCATGGAAGTCCAAAAGCTATAACACTGGAGAAGATGACTCGAGAAAAAGTTCATGCGAGAAATCCCCTGACCATTATATATTTGGAAGAAACTTTACCACGTTAAGAAGATAATGTACTGTTCTGTTTGACTATATTATAAGATTCCTTAACTATCTTAGTAACAAGTGAGTGCCCAGGCAAAGCCAGTCAATATATCTAGGGAATGATAAATGTTATTTTCTTGATTTAATTTGAAACAATCAATTGACCCTAAAGTTACGCTTTTGGTTTGTAAAAGTAAATGCAGGGCAACGACTAATCTAATTAGGATCTTCTAGCCACAAATGAGAATATCTATTATTAATTAAGTTATTCGTTCATTAACGACAAACTTCTTTGTTTCGTTTTTAATAATTTTATTATTGTTTTTGAAACAAGGGAATATTGTTTTATCCTACATGCGTAAATGCACACACACTTAAAAGAAATAAGTCTTATATGTATCTATTATAATATAAAAATCAGATCGATGTGGTTGTATGAGAACCTACATCTTGTAACAGTTCATCAAAGAAACCCCAAAATTATCTAAAAAATTGTTTTATACATAGAGCTCTTCGGAAAATTAAAAAAAAACAAACTCATTTGTCAGATTTTGTAACAAAGGTTTTCGATTAAGATTACAATAACGAAGGAATTAATGTAAGTAAATTTCGGTTGCGAAAAGTTGTGGAATTTAAAATTATTTTATGCACAGTATTTTTTAACAAATACCCATTAGCACTGTTACATTTTATTAAGATTGACTTTTTTTTTTGGTTTGGTGACAAGACATCCTATGCTTGAGGTCATTGTTAAAAGAAATTTATTGTTCTTTTTTGTTCTGTAGTTTTTTTTTTGTTTTTGTTTTTTTTTTTTTGTTTTAATGACATACTCAAGTTTTACCCGGTTTTATTAGTGGTAACATTTTTTTTTATTTTAATCTTTTACATATATAGTTGCGAGACAATCAAGCGAGATTTTTATATATATATATATATATATATATATATATATAAGTCAGAAATTAATTTAACATTACTTCGTGGGGAGAAAATATGACAATGACTAGACATTCGCGTTCCAACAAATTAACGCTTTCGCTTGAGTGAGAATATTTTAAAAAACTAATCACACTTTATCTAGGTTTATACTCAAAATAGAAACAGAGACCTTATTTTCCTCTTTTTTATGGTTAAGCCTTTGTGTTCGCTACATATATCATTTATTGTCTATTATCCTTTTTTTTTGCACCATTCTCTTTTTCTATAATTCACTATTATTATCTTTTCCTTTATTATTATTTTACTCTATCTTTTCATTTCGTCAGCTGATTTTGGAGAAAAAAAAACTTTCAAAATTCGTTGTAAATATTAAGTATTGTTTTATATCCACACCCTTGGGTGCTGATATGTATGATATATTGATGTGTATATGAATTTTTTTAAAGATATTAGCACCCAATGATGCAAATCGGAGAATTAACAATTGTTTTAATCCGAAGTGGGCGGTATAAAACAGCAATCATTCAAGAGCACCCCGGAGTCCAGATCTGTACTGACAACGTCTTTAATTCGGCTTACAGAGCTTTTCTGGAGAACGCAAATATATTCAGCAAAAATTTCAAGAATGGAAGTGAGTTAAAATATTTTGGTGGTATTTCTTATACTAACAAAAAATTACAAGAGATGAAAGTATTTTCAAATGTTATTTTGGTTAATGAAAGTTTTGCAATGATTCAGACTTTGGAAATAAATCATCCGTTAGGCCAGATAAGTTCATTCACTGTTTATTGGTAATATTTTTTGGGTCTGTATACCTCTAAAAAATCTGCACTATGGCTCCCCTTTTGAAAAATAGAAAATTACTGCTTTTCTATTATTTTACTTAAGTATCTTGGCCTCTTTGTTTCGTTACAATGATTCTGAGAGGCGTTTTATATAATTTAGTCGTTCAAACTGTAATGACTCATATTTCTTATTTACTATAATGGATCAGAGGGGATGGAAAATTTCATTGTTGTGATAAATAAACTGATATATTCATAAATTACAAATTTATCTTTCTGTTTCAAATGTTGTCAGTGTGAGACACTAAAAAAGAAAAAAAAACTCTCATGGAGGTGCGTCTGAGCCAGAGATGCGTTATCGAATTTCTCCATGCAGAGAGGAAATTGAACTGGTTAAGTTCCCCCTTCGCCTGTTGAAAATTTCCGAATTAATTACAATTGGTGCCAACACAGTTAGAAGAGGCTTTGTTCAGAGGCGCTTCTGACATGAAAATATTCTGACTATTTTTTAAGGCAAAAATGCATTGGGAATGGTGGTGGATATGTTAAGTTTGGTTATCCAAAAAGTTCAAATTAATGAAATCGAAGAAGTGTCTCTTCATTAATTCGAAGCTGTTTGAATGGTACTTTTATCAGATCCGAAAACTTTCAGATCAATGTCAGAAGAGTCTTGAAGAAATTATTTATTTTCTTTATTTTAAGGAAAAGTTTTTGATATCTTGTTATTAATTGACGTGTAAAATTTAAATTTTTGCAAGTGGTTACGAACTTTAAGGACAACCTAATAGAATAAATTCCAGACAACAAAATGACTCTTGATTTATTGGTACCACACATGTCTTCGTATCTCTTCATCTTAAAAAGAAATAGTAGTATCAATTTTGAAATGTTCTTCTTACATTGTACGTAAAACAGTTTGTCTCTGAGACCAGATTTGAAATATTGTCGATGCTGAAATCAAGCCGAGAAATGTCTGGAATGTTTGTCCGAATGAATACATACGTAAAGACCCAGGGGAGATAACGAGAGACAGCAGGATTGCGTGGAGAATCGATTAGTTTACGACGGTTCCACACTTATTAGCATGTTTGGGCCATCCAACAATGATATTTGATAGATAGTACATTTGTTTGTTTTGTTCTACGGCATATCATACTTTTAGAGCAGCGACGGTGGATCATTGGTAAAAGCTCGGGTTCTGGAATCATATAACGCGAGTTCAAATCCTAGTCAAAACCATTACATTCATCATTATCTTCCTTGGGCAAATGAGGCTCGTTAACTCGAGAGAGCCGCTCTTCTATGTGAAGGTTAACACCGAATGGAAATAGCCTGATGAAGGGCACGTAAAAATGGCCGTGTGCCAAACTTGGGTTGTTGCTCACCGAGTAAATATAATATCATCCTTTTAGGTCATTTAATGAGAACAACAATTATTTTTTTTTACCGTATATCAAACCTTTTAAAAATTTTAATGTCAAAAACAATCATTATTATTTTCTTCTTTCCCGCGTAGTTTTTTGGGAATCGTTGTTTTCCTTACACCTAGATGAGTTACTCTTCTGCTCCACCATCGCTGCTTTCGAGGAATTGAAGGTAGGAACGATTTACTTTTCTCTAATGATTCTTAACTCAATATGCACTTTCAGTAAACCAATTCTTTAGGTAGATATATACTTTCTCGTTTTACCTACGCGGCCAGCCTCTACTTTATTCGATTCCGGTCTCTTTCTTCCTGGCCTGAACACCATGTTTGCTAATATTTTGTCAGTAATACATATTTTTCGGTGGATCTTAATTGCTTACAATTTTCACAAGTGCAAAATCAAATCCGAATTATTGCTGGAGAACTCATTGCTTTGAAGAAAGGGGAGAGGTTGAACTGAATCTTAATGGATGATTCTACACTATCTTTATTTCAACAACGTGTTTTCCCATAGCTTTTTAGGATCTTTACAAATGCATCAGATACCTTCAGAATCTTAAGACACTCGATTATCCTGATCCGCGGAATGGTTCTCTAAGTCTTAGTGTGATTGATCAAGCCAGGAAGAGGTTTTCTTTCCTAGTTCTAACTTTTTTCAATTTTTTGCTGGTCGATATTGAATAGGTCGTAGGTACCCTGATTAATTTTTGATATTCTTTTTATTACTAATTTTAATTCTAACACGGGTCACATTTAGCACTTGGATGATTTTTGTGACGTTGTTTTCACTGAAGTCAGAGTTACAAATCCAATCGTGAAATCCAGTAGAATCCATTCGATACCAATCGAAGGCAATATGTGGCGACAACTCTTCAGGTTTTCATCGCGTAATATCAGGCTCTCATACGAAGGGTCAGCAGAATCTGGATTCCGCAAACACTTTACGGTAAAAATAAGTGACAATAGTTCTCTTATCAAACTTCAGTATCCACTGTTTTTAGTAACTGCTGCAAGTTCCAATACTCGATCATTCAGTTTTTCTTATCATGGATTAAATTTCATTGTTTAAATATTTTTTTTTAATTTTTGAAATCATTTTCAGAAAATTTAGATTAATCAATATAAATTTTAAAATCATGTTTAGCAACTGAAAATTTAATTACAAAAAATTTATACGAAATAGTAAATTAGATTAAGAAATTCAATCGAATGCTGTTACTAGTATTTTTATCCTTACATTATTAGAAGTCTGAATGGGTTTGCGTGTGCATAAATATATATCTGTCTGCATGGGTGTGCGTGCATGTGCATGTGTGTGTATATCCTTGAAAGGTTATGAGCAAAATATTTTGACTCTGTGACTACATAAATCATCGTTGTTTCATGTATCTCCTGTTTTTCGTAAAAAATAACAAGGACACAAAAAAGATAGCTAGATAAATATATATAAAGAAAGATAAAAGGAATAAGAGAGGGTTGGAAAGTGAGAGAATAATCAAAAGAAGTATAAAAGTATCCGATCTCTCCATTGTAATAATAACATGATATACAACGTAATGTTTTTTAAAAAAAGTTTTAATTTCGTTTTCTGTTAAAAACAAACAACAGAAAAAATTTTTTTCAAGATATTCTGTAAAGATTTGCACGTTATTCTACTTCTTTCCATCTAAAGATGCTCTGGGTTGTAAAAACACATTATTCACTGTCGTACCAATTTCATACTTATTTCCTTCAGTGAATGATACTTCAGAGAAATCGTAATGAAATATATATCTATATCTATATCTATATCTAAATCTATATCTATATCTATCTATCT
>JAUZSX010293739.1:0-13884 GCA_034780655.1 Idiosepius hallami
TGAAGAGGCACGACAAGGTGCCGAAACCCAAAGGGTCGTAGTCAAACACCAATATATATAAATATATATATATATATTTATATGAAAGTATGCATGCATTTGTTTGTGCATATATGGTTCCTGAATTACGAAGAAATTGTAAATCGTCAGAAGCAACGAATATAATAATCAAACCGTGGAGATTAGGTGTTTATACAGAAACAAATCACTAAAAAAGAATAATTTTCAAAAGAAGCAAAAATATTTTTACCCAAAGAATATTTGATAGAAACTAACAATGTTTTAGAGGCTTAATTCGTCTACAAAATTCTGCTTTACACACAACTCGTAATTACTGGCGAATGATAATATGTCTCTCTCTCTCATCTACTTTTATGCCGATAACACAAGAATTATTAGCCATAGAGTGCTCAGACGCGGATGCAATGGAAGCGAAACTTATAAATATATAACGACCTCTCCATTACGAATAGTCGCTTCTGGACTGTTATATTCAATATTGATGGTGGTTTCCTCGTTCCATTTTTCCTGGTGGAGAAAGAGGGTGGTTGGAAACACAATCATGAACTAAACTGGATGTCAAAGACAATGGACAATAAGCCTGTGGAAGAGTAAAAGATGTTTCAATCTTCTAACTTTCATGTAAATATTTGAAGAGTCCACAACATGTGCAAGTTAACCATCGAATGAGACCGGGCACCATTCCTCAGCATTAAAAAGTAGATTCACTAACAAAATGAAAATAGATGTGAGCCACAGGAAAAACATTGTATAACTTATATTAGATGTTTTAAAAAAAACTAATGAACATACAAAGTTTTTATATCTGTATCAAATTTTGTTTTATCATATATTATCAAACTATAAAAACTTGACGATGGGTACACACACGCACAGATACAGGAACATACCTTTACAAACACACATGGAGAAGTCCATTTGGCTTAGTGGGTAGACAGTCGGATTTCGACACGAGTTCGAATCCTACTTGGTCCATTTGCGTTCACAATTGGAATAAAACACGTGGAAAAAGTATGAATCCCAAAATTTCCTTTCATTGGTTAAATAGCGAACATTGTGTTATTTAGAAAAAAACTACGTGTGTATACAATGATTATTCTTGGCATTAAATGACCTAAAAAGGGTTGATATGTCGTAAGATACAAACAAAACAAACAATTACACATGCGTGCTTATTCAGACGAGTATGAAAACATAAATAAAGACCTACTAAACTCTAAAAGGCTGTGGGTCTAAGAGTCTATATCATTCAAGGTCTTTAACTCTGTAGCTCTTTAGATTAATGATAAAAGCCAGGATTAACTTCCTCTTGATTTATTGCCGGTTTCCTCCGCTTTATCATATTAACTCTTGATTAAAACGCGAGAGATTGTTTTGCTGTCATCAGCTTATTTAACAAAAGGCAATTCATACGTTCATTTTTTTTCTTTATGTTTGAACCAAAAAGGAAATCCCAAAGAATGATTAAGAATTATGTCTGTTCAAAAATAACTTTTATTCACAATATTATATTATTTATATTGAAAGGATCGATCCATAAGCCGTAACAAATATTTCTTAAAGTTATTTCTTGAAAAATTTAATACCTACGAAAACAAGAGTCGTGCCATAAAAGCGTGTGACCTTTTGTGCTCTATAATTTATATTTCTGCGTTGTGACCCCTATTCTCAATGCGCTTTTGCAACCGATGAGGAGGCAACTCATTTTTATTAACTGAATCAGCTTCGTAAACGTTCAGCTGATGCTAGTGAAAGTTGATATGTTCAATTTTTTTTGCATAATGTAATTCGAATATCCACCACTATTTTCGAATTTACTTTCGTGAGATAGGTTATTTTCTTAAAGTAACACCGCGTCAAAAAAGGATGAAACTTTCAGGTCATAAATTTATAAGTGTACCCAATTTATGCAATTTGCAATGCTCTCAAATCCATTTAAGCGAAATAAAAATATAAGTTGTAGTTCTTTTGGAACTGTTTATGAATTTCATATTAATATTTAATTTAGAGAAAATGCTACCTAAAACCAAATGGTTCTTAAGATGAAAAATAGCTTTCTTTAGTAGACTATGATTACAGTAGAGAGACTGTTTAAAAATATGATATTATACTTTAACAATTAAGCCGTTTTTAATAGCTTTTGCGTGTTTCTGCCTCTTCATTGGAGGAAGTTTTATGCAAATTGATTCTCAACACATCATCGTCTGCAATTACAATTTCCTCCTGCATCAACAATCATAAAGATAAACAAAATCATTTGTTGAAATTTTAGAAATGAGATTTTATAATTTGTTTCATTTTATTGGTGATTATCTCTGTTCAGCCAATATTTTTTATTTGTTCCGACTTTTCGAAATTCATATTCTTATTTTCATTATATTCTTTTATCAAAGATAGATTATTGTTATTATCTTTATTGCCTTTTAAATAACACCTTACATTAAATTGAATTTATGAGAAGAACCTGAATATTTTATATCATTTTCTTCTTTGGTCTATTGTCCTCTTCTCTGTTGAAATATACACTGCGTTTATTTTATTTGGAGAGATATTTTATAAGGTTTCATGGTTTGTTATCATTTTAACAGCATTTACTGATGTTTTTGTTACCATATTGTCCATACAATATTTTCAGTCTTTTATCGCTGCTAAAGTTAATCGAGTTTTGCCAAACTTCGTGAGATTCTAAGAGGATATAAGTGGTGCGCAGTGGTTCTTTTTAAGGGCGAGGGGAAATGACACGAGTTCTGAACAAGTAAATAAACAATGTTGTATCTCACTTCGTATTTAATGGTCTTTCGTTCCAGCCACGGCCAGACGAAGACCAGAAGAAGAAAGAGAGTTTTCACCCAATCATTTAAGGGTATGAAAAAGAAAAAACTTTCAAGTAATTAAATCCCTCCCTAATACTCCCTTTGCTCTGAGAATAGTCTGCCACGAAAATACTGTTATGTAACTTATCCATCAATACTTTGAAGAATACGGGATACCGACAACTCTTACATAAATTGATGGGTATTCACCTTTCTATTACACTGAAATAAGAATTGGCAAATTCGACGTTAACTTTTAATTTAGTTTGTTTGTTCATTTGTTTCTGTTTTACGACTTATCGACATTTTAGGTCATTGAATGCAGATAACAATCATTTTCAATAGATGTTTTTTATGGTTTTTTCCACGCACAGTTTTTTTTTTTACTAACACAATGTGCACTTTTTAACCCATAGCTGGATGAAATTTGGGAATTCCTAAATTTCCCAACGGTATCCAATTATGAACGTAATAGAACGACTAACAGGTATTACAAACTAGGATAAGTGGACATTTTTTTTTAATTTAGTAGCCATTTGGATGTCCCTGATATGTCGTATATAGCCGTCCTTTTTTCTTTGTTGAGTATTTGAACATAATATCTTTTTCTGATGACCGATGCTATTATGACCTTAGATAATGGCAAAGTGGATTACCAAATGGATAAAAAACATCTTATAAAACACAATAAATAATAAGAATGAGTTTTTATATTGATATACATTTAATTTAAAATATATATTTTAAATTATTTTCTGGCATAATTTCAAATACATTTAGAAATATAATCATCGGTATATAGTAATAAAAGTTATTAGATAACTATAAATAAATTGGGCAACACGTTATTAATGAAAAAAATGGAAATATAACACACATATGTGACATACATATTTATAATTTAGTCAAATGCAATTTTGTTAGTATATTGCATTCGTTTTCAGAATTACTTTTTTTTTATAAATATTTTTTTTATATAATTTTATATTTTCAAAAATTATTTGATTTTTCTGACAAAACATTCACATTTCTTTACACAGTTGAAAGTTTATAATTTGAATCATTCTATGTTTTTTAGGGCATATCAACCCTTTTGGTCATTTAATGCGATCAATAATTGTATACATGCGAATTTTTTAATAGCACAATGCTCACTCTTTAAACCATACCTAGAAGAGATGTGGGGAATCATCCCTTTCCCAAGAGTATAAATCTAATTATGACCCTAAATGGAACGCTTGGAATTCGAACTTGCGTACTACGATTCCGAAGGTTGACTGCCTACCCACTAGGCAAAATGGACTTCTCCAGAATTTTTTTTATGTGTTTCTATAAATGTCGATGGATAAAAATACTTCCAACGTGAAGTCAATAATCAAATAGGAAGCATTTTGTTGATATATAGTAAATGACTTTCGATTTGTTTTTGTTTTTAACTCAAGCTACAATCTGAAAATTAATTTTCCCAAGCTTATCCATGATTTTACTCCCGCTGTCCTAACACCCATGCTTGCAATTTAACCAACCCTCAATTTCTTATCATCCCACTCCGCATAGAGACTTTAATCTATGACTTCTGAAATCAATACAACCAATCTGACATAGATGTGTATTTTCACAAGTACTGCCCGAAAAGTTAGCCTGACCTTCAAAGCGTTTCAGTCTAAATTAAGTATTTTGTTATCACACTGTAACAAAATTATATTCATTTATAGATGCAGACAAAACAAGAAAAAAAAATCGGTAGAAGGCATAAAATAACAAGCCTGACGATAGACTTTTTTTCTGAATATTATTATATAGACACACATTAAAACAGAAAAAAATTCCGGGTTTTAGACAACTTATTTATAACCGTAGATCTTTGTTTTATTATCATAATATCTAAACAGAATTTATATCGAGAGAAAGTTTATTTGTATCATTTAATAAACAATTTTGATCATACATAGAAGAAATACAAAACCTGCTACGTTATCATATCTTATTTTCTCATCTATTCTTCAATATTAATACATTTTATTAATTCTTTTTAGAATTAGAAAATATGCGAAACACAGACAGTTACTGTACGGTCTAGTCCTGTTGAAGACACCGGTTCCCGTCAAATAACCGAAGTTAAGCAACACAGAGCAAGTTCAGTACTTGATTTTGACCACTTAGGAATACCAAGTATTGTACCAGGCTGGTCGGTAGTTTAGGCTATGATTAGTTGAATGCATTAAGCATTCTACCTGAAAGGCCTTATCTTTACCCGTCCATCACAATTACCGACCATGCAAGCTATCATCCTCGGTTAGAATTACCCGCTAGGGTGAGGACTGAGAGTCTCAGTTTAACCTGAGACTGCGAAGGCCCTATAACAACAGGAAGACTAATCTAGCCCAAATGGGTGAGGAGAGATCTTCTTGCACAACAACAGCCGACAGATTTTTTCTGAAAATTTTTATATAGACATACATAAAAGCGGAAACAATTTCCAGGTTTTAGACAATTTATCTATAACCGTAGATATTTATATGTTTTATTATTATTATTATTATATCGAAACAGAACTTATACCGAGATACTCAATACTTTAGCCATATTCAAAAATTAAAACAATTATATATTATAAAAATAATAAAAATTCATTTATTCAAATCTTACATTGTTAACAATATTTTGGTATATAAAATTCAGTTACTACTAATCAATTGATTTATAAATAAACATGTCAAGTCTGTGTGCATCGGTCTTAAAATTTGAATATAAACGATTTAAGTTTGAACCTGAATACATGCAGTTGAAAAGATCATCGTAACTTATTTTATTTATTCCAGCAAATTAACTTATTTCCATTGATAATGTGCCATTTAAATGTTTGTGCTTGGTAAATTCACCACTCTCGTCCTCAGCACACATGCACGTATTTAACATGGCTTAATGCCATTATTTGTTTAAACAATGAAATCAGTTGGCACGTTTGAAAATCTTTTAACCTCTTTTTCTTCTTTTTGAATGGAAATAATCCATTTTGGTTTTGATTAGTAATTTATTAATGTTATTTTCACTTTTGTTATAATTGATATTTTTAATAATTTCATTTTAGTCATTCTTTTTTTTTAACATTGAAGCCGTTTTTACTTTTGTTTTTGTTTTATTTTGATGTTCCTTTTCATTTAACTATTATATTTGTTTTTCTTTTCTTTTAACTATTATATTTTATATTTTCCTTTAAGACTTATATTTTTTTTTTGTTTTATTTTCGTGTTTCTTTTCTTTTAGCACTTATATTTGTTTTTTTTTCTTTAACTACTATATTTTATATATTCCTTTAAGACTTATATTTGTTTTTCTTTTCTTTTAACTATTATATTTTATATATTCTTTTCTTTTAACTATTATATTTGTTTTTCTTTTCTTTTAACTATTATATTTTATATATTCTTTTCTTTTAACTATTATATATTTTTTTAATTCATTTTGTTGTCTATTTTCTTATGTTGTATTTGTTGTTCTTCCGCTTTAATTACAGTTTTTTTTTCTGAGGATTTTTTTTCTTCTATCTTTTGTATCTCATTTTCAATTAACGGTTTTAACTTCCTGTATCCTCCCATTCTACTTCATTTTTGTTTTTATTTCTTTTTCTTAATTTATTCTTTTCCATTTATCTCCTTTATTTTTTTTTTTTTACTTGGAAGAAGAGGGCTATTTTGTTTCATTATTCGAGTTTGTTTTTCTACACTAGTTATATTACCCGGTTTTGCTTGAGAGCTACTATAATGCTCCTTTGTTGCTCATTTTGATTTGTGTTTTTGTGTAAATCTCATTTCTGAAAAAAACGCAGTAAACGGTTATTTTGACATTCACAGTGACCAACGTAGTCCCCGCATAACGAAAGCGAAGGACATGCAATAATATATATTTTTTAGTTATAGCAGATTAACAGTTATTTTTTCCGATGCAAAAAGAAATCCAATTTTTTCCATAGGTCAAAATATATCATATTTCAAGTTACAAGGATCTAGAGTCAAGATTTACAAACTGGTTAGGTTGAAACTTTTCCTCGGACCAACAAATAGGCAGACACACAAAGTTACAAAGTTACGCACACAAATGTATATATAATTATGTATTTTGGTAAATAACTGTTTATTTATAAATATTGAGCACTTTACTATGCATTTCAGAAAACATTCTTAGTCTTTTTCCTACTATAATGTTGATAAATTGCTGCCTACCCACAAAAATAGAGATAGAGAAAAAAAAAGATTTTAAAAAGTGAAAGCTAAGAAACGGGTAAGAAAATAGGAAATAGGAAAACAGAAAATAAAAGCATTATATATATATATATATATATATATATATATATATATATATGAAAGGGGATTAGTGAAAAATGCTTAGAACTGAAATCGTACTATATAATAATTTAACAAAACTTTCAAAACCATTTGGGTCGGTCGACGTGGCCCAGTGGATAAATAGTCGGAGTTCGGAACTATAGTACGTGGGTTCGAATCCAAGTTATTCCGTCTACGCTAACATGTCGATTTATACCCTTGGGAAAGGTATGAATCTCCATCTTCCCTCCAGCTATAAATAAAATAGTGCAACGTGTGTTGTTTGAAAACTCTGTGTGTATAAAAATTATGTCTATCTAAAGTAATCATTAAAATGACCAAAAAGGTTTATATGCCGTTAAACACAAAACAAAAAAGAAAAATCAAACCCATTTAATTTAATTTCAGTTCAATTGAGCCGATGAGATTGTTAGTTCAGTGGAGCATCTCATATTATTTTAAAGATATATTGATTCCAAAATCCGGGTAGCTGAGACCCTCTACCTTATGAGAGTAACTCAGATTGGGGAAGGACAACACTGTTTACAAAAAAGTTCGAGATTTTAAAAAGCAGGTAAACCTGGCCGAATGCCTAACTTGATTTAGTGCTCGAAAAACTATTTATCATATAGTTATGTACATTATGCATAAAGCATTTATGTACGTAATTTAGTTTGGTGGTCGACCAACTTTATATCATAGATATGTTTATGTGTATGTGTATATTATATTTACTTGGTGAGCACCAACCCAAGTTTGGCACAAGGCTATTTTTACGTGCTCTTACCAAGGCTTTTTATATTTGGTGTTCCCCTTCACCTAGATGAGCTGCTCTCCTGAATTAATGAGCCCCATCTGTCCGAGGCAGCTCAAGGTGAATGTAATGGTTTTTGACTGGGATTTGAACTTGCATACTACAATTCCACAGCCAGAGCTCTTACCAATGCTCCAACTTTGCTGCCTAAAAAGGTTGATATTATATTTACTTGGTGAACACCAACCCAAGTTTGGCACAAGGCCATTTTTATGTGCTTTTACCCAGGCTTTTTACCTTCGGTGTTACCCTTCATCTAGATGAGCTGCTCTCCCGAGTTAACGAGACCCATCTGTCCGAGACGGCGAAAGGTGAATACAATGATTTCGACTGGGATTTGAACTCGCATACTACGATCCCACAGTCCGAGCTCTTACCAATGCTCCAACTTTGCTGCCAAAAAAGGTTGATATGCTGTTAAACACAAAACAAACAAAATATAAATTTATATAAAGAAGGAAGAAAAGAGAAGAAATTATTTTGATTTTTCTCACCTTTTCCCAACTGTTAGGAACACGTCCATCAAAAATGCAATGGAAAATCATTTCCAGTTCCAGCGTCATCACAACCAAACCTTGAATGCCTTTTTCTAAGTCTTTTAGAGATGTTCGTATTTCATTCATCAACGCATTGTAACGTTGGATCTATACATGAAAAAAAAAACAGAAGAATTAAAAACAGCTGAATATATAGAAAAAAAGAAGCATAATTTTTTTTGTTTTTTGAAAATTTTTCTTTAACTGTTTTAATCCCATAGCTAGAGAAAATTTCCCCCAGAGCAGCTTGCTCAAACATCACCCCACATCAACCTTGTTCCTTCATAGTCAATATTTTCTGGAATCCCTTACGCCCAATGTAAAGGGATTGTAAGGAGTGAACTCAAATTACCTTCAGATCAAAAATAATACTACTCATACAAAACATTATATGCTTGACTCTCCTCTTCTCTATAGATATCCCATCCTTCAGCCAAAGAACTGCTATCCACCCCCTCTGCTATTTCTTCACTCTCCCTGACCAACCCTTCACTGGTGAGGGCTTGAGTCTCCTTCTGATAGTGCTCTTATTCGAACTGGTGACCGATGGCTCAGTTTCTCGCACCCCTGCTGTATCATGCTCCCTTTTGTTCTACTTGACAGCAAAAGAATAAAAAGACTTCAACTCGCCTCCTGAAGTAGTACAACATTCAAAGGAGAGGGATCAACAAACAGAATCTTCCTTGTTCCTTCATAGTCAATATTTTTTGGAATCCCTTACGCCCAATGTAAAGGGATTGTAAGAACAAGGAGGAAAGAAAAGATGAAAAAGAGAAAAAAAAAATTTTTGAAAGAACTGACTTGTAGAATGGGACTGTAAGTGTTGGTTCACAGAAGAAATCATTGATGTAGGTAAGCAGCAAGCGTCGGTCATAGTCATCTGTCACATGACCTCCGTAGTTAATGCCAGCAATTAGATATTTCAAGGCATCCCATGGCGTCTCATCGTATTCTTGCAAGTAGATACTCAGCAGATTTTCTGACACCTGCAACAGATAGAGGGCGGGGTAAAGAGGACGTGTTAGGTGAAGATCAACAGAGAGACCCTTAAAATAGTAAGAGACAGTTTTATAAAGAGAATCAAGGCATGTGTATTAATAAAGAGAGTGGATGAAAAATTTGAGAATATAAATGGAGCATGACTTCTGGGACATTAAGTATAAAAATAGATAAATCTGTCCCAAAAGTTATGTACCATACCCTAAGTTTGTGAAACCCTTAAAAGAGTAAAACTTCTGGGACACTACATATATTAATACATTTTTCTGTCCCAAAAGTCATGTACAATACCCTAAGTATGTGAAACCTTTAAAATAGTAAAAGACAGTTTTATTAAGAGAATCAAGGCATGTGTATTAATAAAGAGAGTGGATGAAAAATTTAGAAATATGGATGGAGCATGACTTCTGGGACATTTAAGTGTAAAAATAGATATGTCTGTCCCAAAACTCTTGCTCAACTAATTTTTGTAGGGATGTACCTAAGAGACTTCAGGTCACTACTATCATGCTAAAAGACACTGTTTATTAACCTCCTTATTCCTCTTCTACTATTTCTCTCTTCCCCTACCAAACTCTCTGTCTATCTATCTCTCATTCTTTGACCTCTTAGTGAACAAAAGAATTTGTCTCAGTTCCACTCCTGGCCTCAGACTATCAACACGTGTCTGCTGCTAGCCGGCACTGAAAACCAAAGAAGAATGTAAAAATTAAGAAAATAAAGAATAATTTTTAAGGTTAATATTTGTGTTCACATCATCAATTTATAACCACCAAAACCACAAATATTACAAACTGCTTGAGTGAGCGTTATTTTACTTTATTCCTTTCGCTGCTGACTACGGAAATTTTCGTTTTTGCATACTGCTATTATCTTCTATATATTTATACATTAAAATTTTCGTTGGTTACCATGACGTCATTTTCTAACAAACTTTTCATTAAATAATAAATAACGAATAGAACCTAGAAAAATTTGGTGTCAAAAAAAGATTGATGCGTTACATTTCTAAAGTTTTTTTTTTAAATTTGTAATTTAATCTGAATTAATGCGTTTCTAGTTTTTATATTAAAGGAAGTTCTCATTGTTTTTTATGTAATAAAAAGATTCATGTTTATGTGAGGTTTAAGTTATCAACTACTGTGGAATATACGCGGGTTCTGATTGTTAAATATGATTATTTTTAACTATTTTGTCATGCAGCCTCGATTTTCAGTTTATTTCAGTACATTGGTATTTTCGTATATAATTTAAGAATATTTCCGATGAAAATGCAGCTAAAATGCGGACTCGCCCAGCGTACATTGTTTCGGGATCGAGTATGGTCTTAGAACAGATACAGGACAATCCAGGATTCATAGGCCACACTGGTTGAAAAGTAAGGGGAAAGTAGTCGCAGTCAGAGCTCGTCCTCGTTAGCATCTATTCTTTATTTCTCCATTGCTGTATTGGTCTACGGAGCTGTATAGAGTTCGCTCCCCGTTGGCATCTATTCTGTATTTCTTCCTCGCTGTATCAGTCTATGGATATTAGGTGCCGAGTGGACTGGTCCACTGGGAGATGAAGTCGGGTCTCACAACGTTAATTTTACTAGGTAAGGGTTTAAAATTTCAATCCGTACAGTAGTTCTTATTATATTAACTTGAATATTGAATTTAAAAAAAATTATATAATACAGTCACAATTGAAAAATAAAAGTACATATTCCTTCATTTAAATGGAAAACTATCGAAACAAAAAATTAACTAAATTTATACATTATCATAGATTAAGTAATGGTTATGGTTATGATTAATATATTTGTAATAATGAAAATTATATGCCTAATTCGACCACAACCTATCACCAATGTAAACCAATCTGAATTCGAGCGCTTCGCTTCAGCGACGAGCAAATAAATTAACTACACGCCTTCAAAACCAAGGTCACAGTTTTGAAATGAAATTCACCAATCCTTATTTTCGCTCTATTTGGTAGTCGTTAAATTTCTGAAATAAATGTGTCTCATTGCAATGAATTGTTTACTTTTGAAAGGCAGAAGGAGTTTTTAATTTAAATAGCATTCGTGAATTTACAAAGAAGCGCTGTAAAAGCCGTAATATTAGATAAATTATTTTTTCTACTGTGGCAATACAGCCGAATGTTAACTCCTTAACCACTATAGACGCAATGTCCAAAGTCATCCATCACGCATCTGATCTGCGCACTTTCCAGTCAATAACTTTAGTTGCGTGACGTTCAAAGTACCCAGTCTATACAAGACTACCGAATGGACTATTTTTTCCTTACACGGCGCTTCTGCTACAATCCTTTATGTCTGCCAATGTGGTGACATGGAGGAAGGACCTGACACAATGCTTCCCAACCAAGCTTTCTTCCGACAGTATGCTACACCCAACATCGCTAACATCAGAAACGACAACAACACCAAAGACAACCTTCTACGTTCGAAATTGCAAACAGTCCATAAACATGACCTCGTATCGAAACCCTCTTTATTCATACACACTCGTGAATATTTCGTTTCAAACTTACAAGTATGAAAATATCTCCGAACGAACTTTACCTTCTAAACTTCAACCTTTCACGGACTTTTATCTAACTGCATTTTTTTAAAAGTCAAACCCGTCAATTTCTCTTTTTTCACTTTCAACGAACATTTAACCTTTCACCTACTTCTCAAACACACCAAGTAATCCATTTCAACCTTTTTCTATCTCGAATAAAATTGCTTTGAAATATAAACACCATGGGCTCTTGTTCATCATTCTCTTTTGCTCAAGTGTATTGTACCTTCTGATATGCCTTTTTTTTTCTAAATGGCCACTGTGGTTAGTAATAGCATGTACATATAAAAATAGACTACGTGTCTACCGGCGTGTTTTTTTCCTTTTCTAACTGTCTCCTGTTTGATATAAATTGTTCTTTGATTTTAATTTAAACAAGAAACAAAATATAAAGCAAATTAATGATCACTCGAATGGGCGGCGAGGTGGAGCATTGGTAAAGGCTCGGTCAATGGAATCGTATTACGTGAGTTCAAATCCCAATCAAAACTATTCTATCTACCCTTAACTGGCTCTAGATGGGGCTCGTAACTCGGTAGAGCATCTCATCTAGGTGAAGGGCAACACAGACTACAAAAGACCAAAAAAGGTTCTCCAAGTTGGAGATTGAACATAGGGGTAGCAAATAATAAAACAAAGCACATTGTCATAGCCTTATTGAACACAACGCACAGACTCACCAGAACGGTAGGCTTTTTTGTGTAACATTCCAAAGTAAAATTTCTCTTGACTCTTGTGAAATTATTTTTATAACAAGAAAATCATGTTTATTTACATGTTTTCACATATCATTAATTTTGTGTGTTTTGACATAGGGTGTGAATCCATTTTATCTATGAATCCGTGACAATTAATTTGAGCTAAATAAAAAAAACAATCTAGTTATTAATAGGAATTACAACAAGGGATTTCCAGAATACGGCTTAATTTATCAAACGTTCATAAATTCGTTCAGTGAACACACCTATTTTTTTCTTGCTTCATGTTTTGAGTCTGTAGCAATGTAGAAGAGGATCATAAGTTTGGGCATTGGAACGGAAATAAGATCTTTCTTGTCCCATTCGGACTAACACCCTACGAAAAAAGCATGAACCCATTACTCCTTCCAACTAGTTGAAGTTAGATCAGTGTTAAAAGCATGGATTTTGAAATCGTATTGTACGAGTTCAAATACCCGTCGGATCCATTAAATTTACTTTCAGCTGTCTCGGACAGATGAGGCTCGTTAACTCGAAAGAGTAACTTATCTAGGTTTAAGGATAATACTTTCTAAAACCTAGTCAGATTAAACCTTCATTGAGAGTAACCCATCTAGACGAAGAGCAACACTGAATAATATCTTATATTTACTTGATAGAGCACCAACCCAAGTTGGGCATAAGGTCGTTTTCATGTGCTTTATATACCTAAGCTTTTTGCATTCAGTGTTGCTCTTCATCTATGTGAGTTGCTTTCCCGAGAGGTGAATGTAATGGTTTTGACTTCGATTTGACCTTGCGTAATACGATTCCAGAGCCCAAGCTTTTACCAATGCTTCACCGTCGCTACCCACTGAATAGTATATAATGAACATGCAAAACTGGTCTTGTTCCTAACTTAGCTGGTGCTCGACCCAATATATATATGAGATATATATGAGATATAAAACTTAAGACCTTGTGAGTTCATTTCCTCAATACGATACAAGATTGTTACAATCTATGCAATGTACAAAAATATACAAACAACAACTTTTTCATTTACCTTTTTTTCAAATTAAAGATTTCTAAAAAAAACATTTAATTTTTCTGACTGAGAAGGATATATATA